>JACDJE010000035.1:2048346-2339583 GCA_016647715.1 Pavo muticus | reverse complement strand
AAAAAAAAAAAAAAAAAGGAAGCAAAAAAGAAAATTCCTAAAGGAGCAGCAATTCTGCCCCAAGCCTCTGCCCCTCACTGTGCTATGGTAACCTCCCAAATCCCATCTGGGCCAGAAACCATTTTCCAGGTGTTTTTTTTTCCTGCCTATTCTCTCCAACTTTACAGCTACAACCTCCCCTGATGCACGCCCTGTGCCAGCCTCTGTTCCTGGTGTGGCCTCGTGCACAAAACAGATAGGAGTGGAATGTAATTGTGAAAGCACCTCCCTCACAGAAGCTGCTGTTCAGGATATAGAATGCTTGAATACAAGGCTAAAGTATCCAATGTCCTCATGGACAAAACCCTGACAGAAAAAGGTATTTTAGGGGAGTAGTGGTGGAATCAAAATGGTCACGCTGTGTAAACAGAGAAGTAGATGTGTTTTACTGAGTAATTTAGTATTTCAAAGAGTTATGGAAAGGAAAAATATGGTAAATTTAAGTGTAGTGGAAACTTACTGTATTTTTTTACCTATTTTTCCCCTTAGATTTGAATTTGGAGAGCTGCAGACAGAGGTTTTGTCTCACTTCCTAAGGTTAATATAGATTCTCTCATAGTGTCTGGTTATTGATTTGTGCCTCTCCCTGCTTTATCAGATATTTTGATTGTCATCTTGCTCGCTCACTAAGGCTGCAAAATAAGGCTGCAGTGTATCGTCCTATGGCACCGAGGAGTCAAGAATATTCCTTTGCCTCTTGTTTTTCCTCTGAAAGCCATTTCCGTGCAGTGATGTTTATTTTTTTCTCAGTCTGCTCAGGTTTCTATTTTTTTGAGTGCAGGGCGGAGGGTTAAAAAGACTCTCAGCATGAATTTGCCATCAGCACAGCTGACTTCAGTTCTTCAGAATGGCAAGTACAATGAAATCTGAATTAAGATCGCTAATTAAGCAGGTACACCATTTTGGAGTTGCTGGTTGTGGCCAATGGTGGTGGCGTTCGGCCTTGTAACAGTCTCCTCTCTCTGAAGTGCGCTCAGTGAAGGGCATATTGTAATCTAAGATTTGTTAACAGAATGAGGAATATTCATTAGAATCAGCTTGACTGTGACCTATGCTTTGTATTTCTTTTCATAAAACGTTTCATTGTTGATGAGATTTCAGTAATTTATGGTAATATGATTTGTGAAGTGATCAGAAAGTAAAGAAATTTGTGGCTGTGTCTGAATGAGCTCAATCTCATGATCGAGTACTGTGAAAGTCTGAACTTTGGATCTTATTGTGTCAAGCCCATCCAGGCAGCAGGTAATTTTCTAATGTTAATAATCCACTTCCTTTCCTATTTACAGTGTAAATTGCTGACACATCTTCCTGAAGGCCTTTTAAGAGAGGAAAATATCAGTGATATACAAGGTATTATAAAATAATGACCCTCCCCAGCCCGGGAAGAGGGGGGGGAAGGGGCAGAAGAGAGCACACTGCAAGATTATTGCAGAGTAGAGGCTCCATTGCTGTGAAATGGTGCTGCCTTCTGTGTGTGTTTGGATATCCCCTGAACACAGGGAGAGGAAGAAAAGACAGGGAAGGTGAGCTTTGCGGACAGTGTGATCTGTTGGCTATACCAGACTTGGCCTTTGATGAGAAGGAGTGCACTTCTTGAGGATGTCACAGCTCGCTGCTTGTGGAATGAAGTGGCAAGGGCTGTTTGTGTGAATGTCTTTCATGTGAGCAGCATACAATGGAGGTGGTGCTGGTGGGGCACTGAGCCAGAGCTGTGAGAACAGTTCCTATGCTTTGCAAGAAGCCCATGGCATGGGTTCATCTGCCCCACAGCACCCACCATCAGTCTTGACATATTGCATGCTTTCAATTATTTTTATTTTTCTTTGCTCAAATACAGTATTTAGTATTTGCTTGTATTTCAAATACCAGATGAACTGTATCACACTAGTATATCTTTCTGCAGCTGTAAGGCTGGTTGTGGGGAGTAGTGTAGGAGTAATGCATTGGGACTTGCTCAGCTTTTTTTGTGAGTCTGCTAGGATCCATGGATTTTCTGAGTCAGAGGTGGTATGTTTGTGCTTAGCAGTCTTTGATAGTTACTGTAATACACTTGTTTTCTTAGTCTCAGAGAGCCTGTGAGAGCTCTTGTGAGTTCTGATATACGGAGAAGAAAATGCAGATCTTGGTTAAAAGTTATTGATTGCTTAGAGGGCCTGGAATGTCACTGCTTATTTCCATATGAATAAGTTGTTAAGTGTCTATCCATATGTATTAATCATTGATGGAATGAAGCAAAATATTTTAAAAATGTATTTTTAGACTCAACTAAATTAGCAATGTTCATAACATATGTATGCATTCTTGAGAAGCTTGTTCTATTGGATTTAAATTATTAATATTTGCAACAATATTATTAGTGTTTACTCTTGCATTGTATTGGATTTATATGCTAATAATGCTACTTTTTCATGTACTTGAAGCATCTGAATTGCTGTCAGCTCTTTTTCTGAGGGTAGTCTCTTCCTGACCTTTCTGGAGGAGCATAACAGCTCAAGGGGAAATAAAGGCCCTGCCTAAAGCAGAAGACAGGAGTTTACAGGCAAAAACTGCTCCTAACCTATTTTTCTGTGATTGGAGAATGGATTTGTTGGCTCTGTATGCTTTGTAACATATGTGAGTGACAGAATGTGGCTTAGATTTAGACAATGTTAAGTCCTGCTGTTCAGTGACCTGTTCAGGTAATACAGTAAAGCAGTGACACAAGGCCATGTCAGTATGACAATCTTGTTCCTGCCTTAGTTTCCTTCCCAATAGAAGAGGAAAAAAATTGCTACTCATTAAAGTAGCATATGAAGATCTATTTATACTTTTTTGTTTTTCCTGCTACCAGTCTGTCCCTACTCTTTTATATTCCTTCTCTCTGGTTCTTAATTCTGTCTCACTTCAAGCTAACCTAAGTTGTCATGTTAACTTGACTCAAAACAACATAAAGCAGCTGTAATTGAAGCGTAGTTTATAGAGGAAACAAATATTTTGTTAGATCAACTGAAATAGCATGTAGGCAATTAGGAATTTTTTCACTGATCCCATGAATTGGTTTAATAAAAAGCAATGTACCTCCACATTAAGCTTTCCCTTCCCGTATCCTTAAGCCTTGGTGGCTCTTCTCTTGTGCATAGCTAGCATGTAGTTTTATGTACTATTTTCCAAGCAACCCTGAATGTGTTTGCTGTGTGAAATGTCTTTGTTGGTCTGTGTGTATGGGAACTTGTAAGGTGTTCTCTTTTTCACTGCAGAGATCTTAAATTTAGCTGTAGTTCTTCTGAAAGTGTAGATTAGACCAGGCTGGTATTCAGCAGTGTTGAAGAGGGCTGAATTATTCAGGATGGATGACGAGTTCTGTTTTCTTTCTCAATAGAATTATGAGTAAAACGATCCAACCTCTATTTTTCTGGGTCTCATCAGCTATGTGTTTAGTTGATCTTGTGTTGGATGTTGTAAGAAGTTGAGGGAGTTTTCCCTTGTCACAATATGACTTTCAGACTGTTCCAAAACGTGCTTGCTCTTACCTTCATTGACTTCCTTTTCTATCGTAACAGTTGAACAAGGATTTCTTCAGGAGCAATAATCAAATCAGTTTTTAATGAGCTATTTAATTAAAGGCTAATTGAGGTGAATTCATTAAAGATTTCCAAATTATGCTTATCAGGGTAGCTATTTTTTAAGATAAGTTTTAAATATTTATTTTGTATTGTGTTGTTTGATCATAAAAGTACACAGGAAATTATTTTAAATGCCTAATTAAAAATGCCTAATTTTGTTTTTTTTTCCTCATACCCCATCAGGGCAGTCACCATTTCTGAGTTTAAAGCATCACTAATGTTGAGCTAGTATTAGAAGCAAAAAAGCTATTAGATGGTGTTCTACAGTCTAACATGCTAAAGAATTGAAGAGTCTACTGGGAACCAGTGAATGTATTGTTGTTTCTTTTTTTTGTTTTCTTTTAATCTCAGCCTTATTTTTGGGTACATGTTGACTGTATTTTATGTGTCTTTTCCTAACTTTACTGAGTATTCTCAACAGTAGGCAAACTGCAGGGAATATCACTACATGAGGGCAGTATAAATCTTTTCTTTGTTAGATCAGTCAGTCACTTAATGAATGATTACATTAATTAATCAATCTGGTAGATTTCTCTTTCTGGGAGTACTTATTATCATCTTGTATCAAAGCGACTTTGGAAAATAGGCACTCTAGCTTACTTTAATCTTTTTGTCATTGACAGAAACACCAAAGTAGTTGACCAGAAACGTGGGGGGAGAGAAAGTGAAAATAGAACAGGAAATCTGAGGCAGACAATTCCCAGATTTAATCTGCGTTTTCCAGAGCTCCCAAGGTCTGTTATCAATAAATGGGTCATCAGAATAAAAACCTGTTAAGAAAAGTGCTACAGGGACCCAGAACATCTTAAAGCAAACACTGTTGGTGTTTTTTTTGTGGTTGTTTTTTTTTTTTTTTTCCTATCACAATTCTTTTCCATTTTCCGTTCATTCATATGGCAGAAGTCAGCCCAGTCAGCTTTCCCTGGTAGGTGTACCTGTGATTTAATAGCGCCTCATTAGATGCGCGGTATTCCTGCAGCTGATGTTTAGGGAGGAGATGATCAGCATAGCAGTGGCAGCAGAAGCTGAAACAGAGTGAAATATTGTTGGTTATAGATCCATCAGTTTCATTCTGCACCGTATTCGTTTTGAGACTGATGGCTCTGCCATCTAGTCTTGTGGTCTGTAACTGTAGCAAATTACTTTGTGGTCTTGTACTGTTAGTTGGGTTTGTTGTATTGGTGCAGAGACGGTTCGTTCCTGCAGTCCTGATTGGAACAGAAGCAGTTCCACTGCAAGTTGGGAGAATCCTTCTGGGAGACCAGTCTCCATGGAATTTAATGTGGTAAAATTGAGCAGTGTATTTTGGCTTAACAGAGGATGGAATCATAGTAATTGGAAGTTGATATTTGAGAAAAACAAAAGCTCATCTTATTTCGACAAATGAAGGAGTTTTCAGTTTTGAGATACAAACTGAAAAGCTGGTAAAAATGTGGTTTTTATGCACACTCGTATAGTGGCAGTAGTGCTTTTCCTCGCCTTTGCAGCCCCTTTTCTGTTTTTACATGGTGTGTCATTCAGACTGCACAAAATTTGAATTATATTTAAGATATTTAAGCCAAAGATACTAGAAAAAAAGGAACATTTTTTAAAATGTTAATTGAAATCTCAAACTCCTTGCAAATTTGAAGTCATCCTAAATCTTCTGAAGGAGTTTCCATGTCCTAGCAGGTTGGTAATGTTGTATCCTTTGGAAAAGTGACAGCTCTGAGTGAAAATCATATATTCTGTGCATCTAGGACAACCCAAGTTCCAGATTCCCAGAAATCAATCATCTCACTGTAGAGCTTGCCTACTTTGCCTATCCAGCTTTTTGTAAGATAAGAGACTAGAGGGCCTGCCGTGTGGTTATGGGATTTCTCAAAGAGAATGTAAGATCTGCATCAGTGGGGCAGCCCTTGTGCAGCGCTGCATCCTGTCATGGTGCAGGCTGCAGCAGATGTCAATTTGTGATATGTCTGTAGATGTATCTGCAGATTGGGCCTTTTCCACTACATCCTCTGAGCTCTAGTGATACACAGAGTGGTTGCTTCTTAAGCTTTGAAGATGGACAGTCCCTCCAGGAATTTATCTAATTCCTTTTGTAAAAATTTATACTCTTGGCAGAAGCATCATGCTGGGGTAATGAGCTGTATGATTTAATTATGAGTTGTGAAGAAAAAGTCCTTCTTCTTGGTTGTTTTGAACTGCTTGCTCATAATTTCATTTTATACCACTTATGTCTTGAATAATGGCAAATAATGAAAAATCATTGCCTATTCACTATCTCCGTACTACTCATCATTTTATAGACCTCTATCATATTTCCTCTCAGCCACTTGTTTTCCAAAATTACTGCATGTAGCTTTCCTTCCATGAAAGGCATACCATCCCTCTGATCGAACTCGTTGTTCTGATTTCCCCTTCACTCTGTTCTTCTGTGCTGTGTCTTTGAGTGTGAATGACCTAAGCCTATATACGCTGTTTGAGATATGAGTACACCACGGTGAGAAACATAACGATGCTTTTTGTTTCATTTCCTATTCCCTTCCTAAAAATTGATAACATGATGTGTGGTATTTCTTCAGCCGTTGAAAGAGTGAGCTCAGGACACTTGACTCTTTTCCAGCATGTGTTAGGGCCATCACTTTTTATGCAAAAGCAGATTATAATTCTTCTAAATTTAGTCCTTATTCGTCTGAATTTATTTACATTAATTTTCACTTTGTTCTATTGGAAAGTCGTATTTCTTGTATCTCTTCAATGAAGTGACAGTCCCAACTACAATAACAATAAGAAAAAAAATCTAATACACAAAAATTTAAACACTGTTCTAATTTTATTACAAAGAACACAAGCGCTGCTTTGTTGGCAAGCTCTGTCATACTACCTACTATTATGTATGCTTTTCCTTATTGTTATGGATATGGCGAGCAATAATGATTGTTCAGTACCTCTCCGATGAAAAGGCCTTTTTAAGTTTGGTATAATGTCTGATAGCATTTATTTGATACTGTTGATAGCTTAAACAAGGAGTTTCCCTTTGTAGTCAGTAGCTCAACAGTCTTGTATTAGAATTCACAGGTAAATACTAGCCAGACCTAGTAATTTCTTACTGCTTGTTTTACCTCTAATACTGCATTTTAATTGTTTGAAGCTTTATTGCTGCCTATTGTCAGGCCTCATTTAAAGGGCGCCATACTTCAAGTGATTGACTACTATAGTCACATACGTACGTACATTTTTATTATTTATTTTTGAATTTTTATTTATATTTTCTCTATTGGTTTTTCTATTGTTATTATAGTAATATGTGAATGTATATATTTTTATTGTTACTTAGAGTAATGCAGATGTTTTCCTTTGGCTCCAGTCACAATATTAAAAACCACTCGCAGTGGAAAGAATTGTGGAAATAAGTCAGAAAGAATTGAAATTTTCAATTGCCGTTGGATGCCTGGTATTGCAGGGTGGCTACAGCCTTGCTATTGTATTGAGCTGACTTTCCTATTTACTCATTTTCTGTGTAAGGCAGTCATGATGAATGCAAACTTTTGGAGAAGTATTTCCAGCTGTCAGGTATGTCATTGCAGTAACAGGTTGTTTTTTTTTCCCGTCTGTTTTTGGCCTTTTGGTGAAGTCACTGAAGGAACATGTAGGAACAGATTTAAGAACATTGCAAATTGAGAGATTATCTGGGTGGAAGAGAGAGGTGTTTTGATCCAATGTGAGAGGAGGATCAATACTATAATCTGTGTGTTTCTAAATATGTTTCACTACTTATTATTGGTAATGATTTATTATTGGTTGGGAACAGAATGAGCTCAGAGTCAGTGATTTATCTATTACAGTTTCTTGTGACACATTAAAACTTCAAGAAAAGAAGTGATGGACAGCAAATTAAAAACTCAGCTTGGGAATTACTTTGTTTTGAAAAGTGGTGAGCTAGTCAAAAGTAATTCTCTGTGCCTTACTGCATGAGTGCATGAGCTCTCCAACTCTGTTTTAATGCAAAATTCATCTAGCGTAACACTATGAAAATATTATGTGCAAATTAAACACATCTAGAGTGTGTTTTGTTTTCACTGTCTGATGTTCCTTTAGTACTCCATAGAGTATAAGCAAAGAAAAAAAAATATTCTGGCAATTAGCATTGTCTTACAATTCCAAAAAGTTAAAATGCACTTTACTCAGGAACATCTGTAATGATTTTGATTGAAAGCAATTGATTGATATTTTTGTTTAACTTGTAATATTCAACAGTGATTAAATAGGCTGCGAGGTTGATACTGTATTGATTGATACTGTATTTATAGAATTGGAAATACAGTGATTTTTTTTTTAATCTGGCATAGAATAGAATGCGTCTTATTGCAGGCTACCTTTGAATGTCACATCAGTCCAGTAGGTTGATCCAAATTTTCCATAGAGAAATCAAATAGATCCAACTTTTAATGGCATTAATTTAATAAATACGGGTACACTGTGCGAAACAACTTGTACATAGATGATTAAACTATGTTGCTGTGGGGAGAAAATTCTGAGCAATTGTTCTGTTATTAAATTCTGTTCTCACTCATTTCTAGTGTGTCCTATTTAGAGCCTGTGCTCTAGATATTATTTTCTGAAAAGCTGCTGCAGTGTTATGTTATATTCTGGATGCGTACAAGTTACGCAGTATTTTGCTTGGGTAGTTTGCTTTGTGGCAAACATTATCCATCAAACAACGAGTCTTTCCAAAAGTGTATTTTAGCATGAAATGTCTTGTGAACTCACCTTATTTCTGGTGAAGTAACACTCTTGAGTAATAGAAGGAATAAGATCTATTCGGTTAGTAAAATCTGAGAAATTAAAGCGATGTTGTTGCTTAAAGAAGATTGGACCACAGATGTAGGGAAAGCATTGAAGTCTCTGGTCGCAGGAGGTAGTGGAGGCATCAGCAGTCTAAAGCTGTTTTAATACAGCACCATGGATAATTAAGAGCGGAGATAGGTGCAACTGTAGCTCATTTTGGGCTACTCAGCATAAATTAATGAAGACCAGTCATGCAGTGTTGACTTGGACAACTCCTTTATTGAAAGGAGAAGATATAATACGCAGTGACACTAGGCCAGATTATATGGTGATATGATCAAGTTTACAGTGTCAAAGAGCTAAGATGATTAAACACCATATGCTAGGCACACCGAATTCCTGCAGCTCCATCTTATGTTTTCACTATAGGAACAGTGAAATTTTTTAAGGCCAGGGAGATGAAAAAAATCAATTCCTTTAAAAAATAAAGTTAGAAGGGAAGTTGTGGAGGAATGGAAGATGATGGTAGTGCCTTCTAATCAGATAGGAGCACACTTAGAAAGGCATTCATTGAGACTTAGTTTAGGAAGTGCTATCGAAGTAGGCGTCTCAGCCTTTCTAAAAAACTGGTGACATCTCAAGAAGAACATGATCTCTGAAAAGAGATGCTGCTAACCCTTAAATGAGGGTAAGGAGGTGTGGACCCTGGGTCCACCGCTTCTGGTTGCTTAGGTGCGCTTCTTGCACCTGAGCTCTCTGGGTTAGCCATGTCATCTCATCTGGTGCTCAATCATTGGTTCGGGCCATGACCTAGCAATTCCCATACAGAAGTTTAGTTAAAATTTCCATACTGGTGTTAGAAAAGAATTGATGAGTATGCATTTAATTTTACCCTGCCCTTTCTACTCCTCTTCCAAAAAAACACTCTATTCCTATTGGCACTCATATCAAATCTTATATTGCTAATATCTGTATTCTCCTACCAGTTTATTCTGTCCTTCCTTTCAGATTTCATCACAGTTTTTCCTTTCTGTCCTTGCCATCTTTCTTAACAATAAGAACTTGAACTGCTTTACTGATCAAGACTTGTACTCCATATTTTTTTTTTTTGTTCTCATTCCTTTGTTTTATGGCTTAATAATTGGATTCTACTTGGTAGTATCTTCTCCCTCTGTCTCTCACCTCTTGTTTCAGATTTTGGTCCTCTGACCATCACTCTATCAGGTACTCTATAATTCAGTGGTCCCATCTTTTCTGTCAAATGAATTTTCAAAGATGCATCATTATCCTTCCATCATTCAACACTCTCCTAAATGACAAACTCTCTTTGAACCTTTGTCCTTCACTCGTAACTAAGACATTTCCTCTGCTCGTGTTCCAGTTCTTGTGCCACTAGATGTCTTGAGGAAACATGTTAACCCCTGACAAAATGTGTTCATTCACGTACTTGTCACACTTATTCTTTAGTGGCACATCTCAGAAATGAAAGGAGAGTGCATAAATAGGAGCAGAAGTAGAGCACAGCTATCATCCTTGTTTTTGTGGACCTGCGAGAAGAGTGAGAAGTGCCTATACAGAGTTCCTGTTTCAGGAGATAGAGTAGCTTCTGTGTGACAGCTACAAACCCACACGTGTGTCTGCTGAGATTTTTGAGGGGATCTCAGATAATTCAGCTGAAACAATTAAGTGGCATCAAAGGTCCTAGAAGGAAAATGAGACATGCTGGCACAACTCCTTTACAGCAGAAGGAAATTGAGATGCAAATCAAGCCTTTTTCTCCACCTGGGATGCTGAAGCCATGCAACTATATAACTCTGTAATCTTGGCTGATGCTGAGATGCCCTGAAATGACATCTAATTCCTAAGCCTAGCACATAAGGGGGTCACACTAAGAAAGTGGAGTTTGCATTTTTGTAGGTCTTAGCATGATCGTTAGAATAAATAAAATTATCACTAAACAGACCCACAAGAGATGCCAGTATGAAACAATTTAATACACATTTTGCCAGATCTCTTACACATTAGATCACGTTGCATAGGGAAAGAGTCACTGTAATGCAAAGATGACAGTTTTCCCAGAATATTCCTTTATCTTTTAAACCACATCTTCAATTTCTCCAACTGTACTTAAGTGATTGAGTGGATGACAGAGCAGATAGAGGTCAACGCTATCCCTAGTGAAACATTTGTTGAGGCTATTTGCCCAATGTCTTGATGGTAGTGATGCAAGAATTTCTAATTTGGTTTGTTTGATACAGATTCAGAGGCAAAACAAACCTGTACAAATTGTGTAGGAGAAATCATTACCCTTTACTACAAAGAAAAAAAAAAAAAGGAGGATTTGGATGCAATTATAAGACATGTCATGTTCTTGAAGACATCAACACGAATAATATCTTCATTATATCTTTGAAATACAGTGCAAATTACTTCTTCAAAAGCTTTTGTTCCCTAGAATGCCTTCTATGTCCAGCTACAACAATTTAAACATATTGTACAAAGTTTTGGCTGAATTACAAAATGAAAGGTCTCTACGTTTTTCATCCTTGTGGTGTCCTTGACTGTTAGAAACGCTCTAAAAATATATTTCCCTGCTTTTGTTTGTTTGTTTTGTTCTTGAAGTTAATAAGGAGGGATGCCAAAATTAATTCATTTTTATTCATAGGAAATCAATCACCTTAGGCTTTAATACTTTAATTGTGGTAAAGTTATCTAAGATGGTGAAACTACAACTAGAACAATCTGCTGAATGGTGGAATCCCTCTGGAAGAGCTGATGCAGATCCTTGCTTTCGTGCATACTTTGGTAGCAGAGGTTTTCAGTACAACTATTGAGTGACATAGAATATAACTAGAAAACAGCAAATGTTACATATAAGTCAAGACCCAAAACTGCTTATCTGACTACAGCAGTTCACAGAAGTTTAGAACGAATCCTGAGAAAGTAATGCAGTAAAATGTTTGTGGGTTTACCCACAAAAGAATGTATTGGATTGCTCAAAACTGAGATAATGAAGAGCTGATACCCTAGATTATGGGAAAGCTCAGAGGACATAAGGCATGTTAGACAGCTCAGAGCAGCCCCACCATCTCATTCCTTACAGCCCTACTGTGGTAGACTCGAGTCGTTGGCAGACCAGCAAGTGTTGCTGCCTCCTCCATGCTTGAGGGAGAAAAGACCTAGGTACACCAGGAGATGGTGTTAGCACAAGAACGGATGAGAACTGGTATGGATATGTTTAGTGCAGGTGAGTATGAATTCACTATGAACGTACTTCGTGCAGGTATCAGGAGAAGGCTTTATGCTTCTGCAGTGCCTTATATATTATACAGCACTTGCTAAGTCAGCTCTTGCGCAAAGGGTCTAATCGTCTTGCTGAAAACTTTGTTTCCTGACTGAGCTGTCAATATCTGCTGGAGTGACTTTGCTTTCTTCTCGTTTGTTTTATGACTGTTTGAAATGTTGTGTGTTCTCATTTCCTACCTATTATGGAGGTTTTGAATTAAACAGGTAGTTTGGAGATCTTAAACTCGAAAGACCTGCTTTAGCATAGCCCCTTTTCCTCTAATATTTATTGCCTTGATGAGTCCCTACTGGATGTAATGATTGGTTTAAATGAGCAAAATAAACTTGTGTTGGCATTATGTCATTGCTAATAATTACTCACCCAAACTCTTCAGTATTGTCAGCAGAATCTTTAAACCTAGGGGCTTGATGGCACAGGCAAACAAAGATTTCCAGCTACTTATGCCTCTTGTTTTGTTGCCTAATTATCGTTCATTTACCCTGCCATAAGAGTCATTCTTTACCTGCTTTCTGATTGCTTTATGGCTGCTTTTACTGCCTTTGGGAATAAAATGAAATACGTTCTCACTGTTATACCCTTAAAATAACAGAGCTAGACAACAATCTGTATTTTATTACCCAAATGATCTAACGGCCCCCATATCATAAATGGAAAAATGTTTAAATTGGAGAGTTCAGCTGTGTCATTTATCAGAAAATACTATTTCCTAAAGTCAGCAAAATGCCATTCATTTTTGCAGATTCCCCTGCTGTTTAAGACATCCATCCTTCTGAAGGCAGCCAGGAATTAAGGACTTATAACTAGTTTAAATACATATACATAAATATGTAAATTTTTTTAAAAATCACAAATGCAGGCTATTGGCAAATAAAACGAATTTATTATGCTGTTTTTTTTATAGCACTTATCTTTAATGAGCTTGTGTAGTTTTCTTACTAGCCATAAATTGTAGGAGACGGCTGTGACTGATGCTGTGAGTTGCCCTTTACTACATCTCCCCAGCCAGCACCAAGCCCATGGCGCTGACCTTTGGTGCATCTCCTGGCACTCAATCAAAAATGTGCCACAGTTTGTTAAACTTCAGCACTGCAAGACAAGCCTGAGAACCAAGGGACCTGATGCATGTGCCGCTTCGTTTAAAAGTGTGGTTTTTTGGTTTTGGTTTTTTTTTGAGTTAATTTTAAAGGCAGCTCAAGCTTCAATATGAGTATTTTTGAGAAAGTCCTGGTTAAGCTCTTGGTTGTACACAATTGGAAAATCACAAAGAAAAAGCATAAAAACAAATGTATGAACTAAGAATACATCTGGCTGAAGTTCTGTGCTGATTTCTCAGAGACATACCCTAGGTATAGAAGCAAGAAGATGGGACAGCTTTGTTCCTGAGGCCTCTCAGTCAGCCTCCACAACTAGCTTGGCATCTCGCTGCTCAGCCCTGATGTGCCGGGCAGGATGCCTTTTTGGGGCTCTCACTCTGTCCCTCCTCCGTTTTTCTTTCTCGCTTTCCTCCCTCAATTTCTTCAAATCTGTCCTCCTTTAAAATGTAGTCTAAGTAATCGGTACTCCTTTACCATATTCAGCTGCTTGCTCTTGCGTTTTCCCCTTCTCGTTTCATCCTTCTGTCTCCCTGATTAATATAAGTAAATTCCAAAATGCATGATGCTAAGAGTTGTTCCCTAAAAACAAAAGAAAGGTCTTTTAATGATTTGAGAGTGATGGTGCTGTAAGTTGTCTTTTAAAAAGCATTAGAAATCCTTGTGTGCTATTAGAGCCACGTTGTAGTTTGTTTTCCACACATTAGAGATCACACAGGATGTATTTACAATAATGATGATCTTCACGCTTAAAGAATGTTTACTTGAATCAATCCCTATTACCTCTTCCTATTCATTCCTAGTTAGTCATCACAGATATAATAACTCTAAACGTGTATTGGACTTTGGATGGCTATTAAGGAACTACGGCAGAACTGCTTCATTGCTAACGTGTTGAAAACCACCCTTCTGGTTTTCTGGATCTGGGTAGATTCTGAATCCAGATTGCATTATTTCACGGTGGCTGATGGGCTAGGAAGGAGTTTGCAGTTGCTTTGCTTGTTTTGCGTGCATAGATGAGATTATTTTAAGACTTTATAGAGCATGGCCTTACAAATGTAAGGTAGTCTGAAGTGTCTTTTAGATCTTTATATAGCTGCTGACACTATTATTTCTTGACATCTTCCTGCTCTAGTGGCGTTTTGCCATCTGTTTCTAAGACAACATTGTAATGCAAAGTAAAAATTTTAGTATATTCTTCTAAAGTCTTTGTTTCTCTTGCTGCGCCATTCTAATTCTGTACAGTCCCTGTTGATGTATTCCTATTTATCTTGTCTGATAGCTGCTTTATTTTCCTATTATGTTCTCCTGTTCAGTTGCATAGAAAACATCAAGATGCCTTCTCAGTTTAAATACTTGTATTTTCTTCACTAGCAGCAATGCCTCATCTGCTACCCAGTCCTACAGCTTTTCCTTTACGTTTTAGTTTTGTAATTTGGAGAAGCCTGCAAAATCAGGAGAATATCTTTTTACAGCCTACTCTGTAAGATTTTCACTAAGAATGATACAGGATATGCAGAAAAGAATGTATGCAAACATTCTGCACAACATTCTGCAAAAATAGTTGTTGTAGTGAGTAAATGTATTTGGTAATGAGCCCACCAAAATAACCCCGCTGATGTGTGTTACAGGCTCTTTCTTACTGGAATCTAGATTTGCATTCTGGCAAATAATGCTGAATTTCAGCTTTTCATTTTACATTTTGAGCAGTTCTGTGTCCTATTACAGTACATCCTGACATTTAGGAGAATGCTTTATAAACTCAACAAATTGGATACAAAGGAGTATTCCTATTACAAATGCATGCAATTCACAGTTATGCTGATTACTGTTTTGCATGAAAGAATCGATGGTTTGTTAATTTTATCACTGGCCCTAGTATGTAAAAAGAGCATCAAGTGAATGAATGGAATAATTTTAAAAATACACAGTCTTTTTTTTTTTTTCCTTCTGCCAGGGCACGTTTTTATTGATATAATGTATGTGTGGTGTTTTATTTTCACATCAATTCCATAACGGTATATTTTAAAACTGAGAGTTTTGATCTCATTTTTCTTCTGCAAAAGACCCAAAGATGTGTGTTAGTTTCAATCTTGATTAGATTCTGCCTGTGTGGTTGTATTATTTTTAATCTGATGTTACATTTATCAAAATTTACCGGAGCAGACAGGCATTTCCATACTGTAACAATAACTGTAATAAGATAGCACGTTGGTAGAGTACACAGACTGTGATAGCACAAAACTAATAGATGCGGAATATCAGAGCTATCTCCTGTGTTAAATGGCATCTTCTCAAACCTGAAGGAGACAAAAACCGCGAGGGAACGTAGCCATCTGGGAACATTGTTATCAGCATCAATGACATCTGGCTTGGCATTTTGTGGTCTCCATATTATCAAATGCTTTGCTGTATTATGCATAGGGTTCATTAGTACAAATTAGGTTCTGTTCGCATTACAGTAGGTAATCAATTATATTGCATACAAAATGTCTTCTCATAAATCTGAATTACAGTTTTCTTGGAGCGTGGTCCGGTGTTTCAGTTGGTACAGACTGTCAAGACTTGAAGAGAGCTGACAGAAGCGTGCAGATGAGAATCCAACCCCCATTTCCTTCCTTGCCTGGGTCTGTGCCAGCTGCTCTATCGGGTGCAGAATTAACTTCACCAGTGCAGCCTCAAGCTTGTGAGGGGTGGGAAATGCAGCAACACTTGCCCCAACAACAGCTGGACTTTGGAAGCGATCGAGACTTGGGATCTGGCTAGGATCTTTTTTATTCCAAGCTGTGATTCCCCTGTTGGTGGGTTGCCACTTTGCTCTTAAACAGAACAGGTGACAGAGGGGCAGGGCTGTAAACTGTAAGGAAGAGTGTACAGCCATGCGGTGTGTGCCATTCCCTGTCGGTTTTTGACTGTGATGAACGTTATTAATAATTGTGTATACCTAGCTAGATGTCTTCTGATAGGCACCTGGTGAGCAGCCTTTTTATCAGATAGATTTCAGAGAATGAATGTAAAAGGTTTTTTTGGTGTTTCCTTCTGTTAATGTGTTTTCTGAGCCAGCTGAGTTACTTGTGCCACTAGGAGACATGCTGCAATTGAATTAGGTACTGCTATAAGAACTTTTATCAATTTTATTTTATGAATTAGTAACCTTGTTTATCCTCTGAGCAAGGGAGCTCAGGGACAAATGCAAATTAAGAGTTTCTCATACAAAGAGTATGAGAAACGCTTAGCTGAAGCATTTGTTTCCTGGAACCTGCTGAATTTCCACTTTTGCAGGAAGGGGGTTGGGACTCCTATGACTGTTACTTATTTGTGGTTTTCCAAATTCTATCTATTTTTTTTTTTTCCATACGTGTTCATAATTACTTCTAATTTCACGCAGCTAATGCTTCTCCAGAAAGCACCATTTTTATTTAAAAAAAATCCAGCATCAGCTTGACTAGTATGCTATATAATATATAAATAGGACTGCTGCTACAATTATTTTAAAGCTCTGGTGTGCTTTCTGCTAAAGTCTTTGTGCTTGCATTGCATCTGGAGTAAAAAGTGTAATTAATTGCAGTGCACTTCTGGGGAAACAAAGTACGATCATTTGGTCTCAGTACTACACATTTTGTGAAAACCACCCCACAGACACTGAATTGGATGGCCAGCAGTTTATGACCATGCAGCTAATAGCAAGCTTCAGGTTATTTTTGACTCAGCCTTCAAGCTTCGTGTATCTGAAGTCTCTAAGGTCTCTCATTACCATCTGAGAAACATAGCTTCTAGGTTGCAGCATTTTCCGTCTCCTGTTGATTCTGAAGTTCTGATTCAAGTCTTTTTCTTTTCTGGGATTGATGACTGCAATTCTCTCTTTCTCTGCTTACCCACTTCTGGTAGAAATAGACTTGAACTGGTGTGGAGATGTGCTACAAAAGTGATTTCCAAGCTTGAGATCGTCAGCACATTGCTCCTACTTTCGTAGTGCTACCATGGCTTTGAGATAAATGCTGTATAGATCTTAAGGTTTTGTCGCATAAGGAGATTTTTGCAGTTACATATCTGACTTGGTTAGTAAGATTTAGGAAACGAAGATTGTAAGGAATTCATCTCTGTCCTTGGTTAATCCTACTGAATGTGCACTTATCTGTTGACAGTAGTTACAGATTATTATGATCTAGAACATTTATTCATAAGACAGCTTGTTATATCTCACTGCTTACTTGCATCTATTCACAATATATTTAGAGGGGCAAAAACAGTAAAATTTTGCTATAATTGAGACATCTTCCCAACGTGCATTTATCTGTTGGGTAGGGTCCCCCATCATGTGTTTCTTATAATTGGTGTGTCAGTCCTTTATTTTCCCAAATCTCCAATGAAATTTGAAATTAGAAGGCATGTTATCGAGTTCTTTTTCAGATAAAGCTATGGCAGGGAAGTACTGTTGACTTCCATGTCAGATGGCCTTATTAAAGTAGTGTTATTAAAAATGAATTCGGAAAAGAGCCTCACTCGCTCAATATGGATTTCCTAAAAGCCCCAGCTTCTTTTCATTGACAGAAGTGCACACATACAGTTCCACAGTTCCACTGTTTGATCACCAGAAGTATGATTAGTATGCCATTTAGGTTTTGCTGTTGTAAAGCAAGTTTTGTTGTATCTTGTCCCTATGTTGATTTTCCAATGATTGGTATTGTTTTCTGTTTTCTAAGTAAAGAAGTTCAAGACTGCACCTTAGCATCTTTTTCCATCAATAAATAAAATCTGTGTGATTGTTAGTTAGATATTTATTTTTTTTTAGCTTCTGTAAGGTTTTCTTTGTCAGATGCTATCAAATCAAACCAAGTATGAATACAAAGGGACAAATATATTTGTTGAAATGATTAGGGCTGGAAAACCTTGGTAAGGAGATATTGAACATTCCTTCTGTAACATGCTGATTGGAATCCAAACCAGGATTGCAACCATCAGAAGTCATTAAAAAAGAAGGGGAAAAAAAGCAGTAGTAGATGCCAGAGTAAGCTAAAATAGTTATGAAAGAGTTGGTCCTTATAAAATAAAGAAAACAAAACACAGCAGCCTCAACAATACTGGACTTACAAGTTGAGGACTTAATCCCTCTCATTTATAATAAATATTTCAAGGTTTCTATGTCTATTCTATGAATCTTATTTACATTTTTATTGGATGAATTATATTTACATAGCTGTTTCTGTAATGTTTCTTCTTCTTATGCTATCTTAATAGAAGATTATCTGTAAGTTGCAAGATCCTTGAATTCCTTTTTGAAATTACTTTTTAATGTGATGGTCATTCACATGAAAAATGTTGGCAAGCTGCTTTTAAATAACATGGGCATGTGATACTTTGAAAGGCAGCCTGGTATTGCAGTCCTCCGTTTGGAAGCAGTCCAGTTAAGATTAGAAAGGTTTTCCTCAAGAAGGGAAATGGGCACCATTTGGAGCATGGCAACCTATGCTCAGATCCTGCTTCTGAAGCGGAATTGCTTGAGCAGTGTGGAGAAAAAAGAGAGAGAAGTACTCATCATACATCTTCACAAGACTGAAACCCAGATTCCTGCAATGCTATTTGGAACTCTGACCAGCAGGTATCTTGTTCTCATTAACGTGCTTCTGACTGGTACCTCCGGGCTTTCTGCCACGGCAGTGGGTGGGATGGGGCTCCCACCACAGCTGTGGTGGGAATGTGACGCCTTAAATTCATACCTTCTGCTTTTGTACTTGTTAACCTTGGAGGTATGATCTTGAACAGAGGTACAAAGTTCCACATGTAACATGTTTCTGAGGAATTTCTGCTGAGGTGTACTCGATCATCTGCTTTAAGTACACT
Source organism: Pavo muticus (assembly GCA_016647715.1). Classification (NCBI taxonomy): domain Eukaryota; kingdom Metazoa; phylum Chordata; class Aves; order Galliformes; family Phasianidae; genus Pavo; species Pavo muticus. The sequence goes on along the minus strand of JACDJE010000035.1, from coordinate 2,320,930 downwards.
GAGTGACAAAGTGTGAAATCCAAATCATAAATGCCTTTGTCACATCCTTTGAGTGGCAGTGTAATATTTCTTGAAGCTCTATATCTTGAGATCCCACATCCTACAGAACACTTAGGATAAGGATTATTGTGCAGTGTAATGCCATTAAGAAAATCAGAAAGAAAAGTAGAAAACCAGTCAACTTTTTAATGCAGTATGTACCCTGTGTAGAGTCTCAAATTTTCTATAAATGCAGCCACTCACTATGTTAGTTCATGTGTAAATTGTAGGACTCTGTTGCGTGCCCTCTGGAGTAGATCTGCTGCTTGGAAACTGGGTAGTTGTTTCTCATCAGCTGTTGCTTCTCCAGCTTTACAGTTGAGGTGAGGAAGGAATTCAGCTGGGACTGCAACTTTGACATTGCAGTAATATGGGGGGTGTATAACATGGACATCCATCAGCGGTCTGTGGAGAAGATTGTAAAGTGCCCAATGTTGTAGTGGTTGGGGTTTGTACTGCTGCGACCTGCTGTGAACTCTGCACCAGCACCTGGGGTTCTGCTGAACTCTGTCAGCAATGTTTTCGGATAAGAAGTCTCTGGAGCTGGTTGCAACGCTTTTCAAAAAAGTAATTGGCTGCAAGCAGTCCTTGTTCATCTGTATGCAATAAAAGAAAAACAGCGCTTTGCTTGTAACATTACTTAAGGATAGGAGGGGAAAAGCAAAGAGGAGTATTTAGGCTGCATTAAGTATTTCCATTATACATCTGCTGTTGACAAATTTCTGGTAGGCCTGCAGCATCTCTGGCATAACTGGCTAGAAAACAAACAAACAGACTACCCTGCAGCACATGGGAAGCAGTGTGGATTGTTTTCAGGCTTTTGACTCTGTTTTGTTTCTAAGATGCAACATAAATTTATCAGAGCTTTGGCACTGATTGATTCTCACAGGCATGACTCAGATGTGGGTATTGATTGACTTCCAAAGAAAGTCCATTAATTCTATATCATTTATTCCTTTAAAAGTCTTCTCTTACTTGTTTAAATGTTGTGAGCAGAGAATGTCAAGCTTAAACGATATGGATGTAGACTCAAGGATATTTCTCATGAGCCTGCAGTATTTGTTTAAAGTAGTCTTTGTGGGAGTTTCGGTGTTCTGGTTGTGCTTTTTTTTCTTAAATTTGCCTGGCAATTCTTGAAACCATCTTGTCATTTTTTTTCAGCTAGCAGTCTGGAAAACGCCGCCCATCTAAGTAGATTAATTTTTGCCTTCTGCGTTACTTTATTTGATGACTGTCAAAGAATCACAGAATGGCTTGGGTTGGAAGGACCTTAAAGATCATCTAGTTCCATCCCCCCTGCCATGGACAGGGTTTCCACCCACTAAATCAAGCACAAGATGTGGCTGCCCAGGGCTCCATCCAACCTGGCCTTGAACAACTCTGGGGATGGGGCATCCGCAACCTCTCTGGGCAGCCTGTTCCAGCACCTCACCTATCTTGAGATTCTCTAAGTGCTTGATCTCTATTTATCAGGCTGTCATGACTCATGGTGAATACTGTGAAATGACAAGGTGAAGACCGACAAGTCTATGAACTTCAATTGCTAGGTAAATTCTGCAGTACTCATTTGTACTCATCAAAACTTCATCATTTGTACTCATCAAAGCTTCTTTCAGCTGCAGTGTTCTTATGTAAGAGGGTCAACCCAACCAGCATATTCCTGCATTTGATGTCATGTGATCGAGGCTTAAGCAAAACAGTTTGACTTCAGTGTACAGTGAGAGTTGAACCATCCCTGTTCTGCACAGATGTGTGAGGGGAGGAGGAATCCCAGGAGGCACGGCCATGCAGGTGAGCTGTGTGTGAGCCAGTGAGCCCAGGGAGATGCTCAGGGCAATGGGCGCCTGGATGGCAGCAGCTGCAGAATGGGCCTGGTAAAGGTGGAATGAAGGCTGGACAGTTTGCCATCAGAATAGCTCCCATATCATAGACTAGTTAAAGCCCTATGAGCTTTGGCTATTGGCTTTCAGGTGTGTGTTGAATTTGGTGCCTTCTTAGCTTTTCTTTTTAAAGGAAATATCCCTGGGAGTCGCATGCTTCCAGACACCGGCAGTGGGGTAACTGGTATAGTGGTGGCTTCTCACACAGTTGGGGAACTTGCTGGATCTCAGTACTACTTTATCTAGTAAATTATGGTTTGGGGAAGACAAAATATTATTGATGTTCGAATACATTGTCTCCTTGAAGCAATCAACGTGTGCAAATTATATAAAGAGCAACTCTGAGTTCTTGGTACTGTCACGAAGCTCTAAGTTTCTGAAATAAATGTTGTTGTCACATTATATAGGTTAAATGACTAATGATGGAAGTGTGTTCTTATTCATGCAAGCAGCTGCTGAAAAGTGTGTTGTCCTAAAATATACCTTCCTGTCTGTAGAGCTGACAGCCATGAAATGATGGAATCAAGTTTCTGTCCTTCAGTTTTGCTTACAATGAAAACTGTCACACAGTTTTTGGAAGAGCCTGTCAAGGAAAGAGCAATAGTTCTGATACAATGTGGGAAATGTCCTGTACTGTGGACAGTGTTAAGTGCTGCACCTTGGCACACTTTTACTTTTCATTTCCACACTTAATTTTGTTAAGCTCATGGGCACTGTGGGGGGCAATTAAAAAAAAAAAAAAAAGAAAAAGAAAAAAAGTGTTACAGTGATCTCTTTTCTTACCTCTGGAATAGGCTTGAGAGTTAGAAAGAAATTTGAGTCTTTTTTTAAATTATTTATTTAATTTAATTTTTTATTATTTTTTTTCTTTTTAAATAAATGATGGAAACTTTGGGGCACCTTTGTTTGTGGTACTGAGCTCATTTAGAAGTTTAAGAATCAACTAACCTGAATGGAAGGCTAAAGGGAATTTGTGGAAGTCAGGCTGTCTTCTTGCTGTGATGCTGTCATACTGTGCAAACTGTGCCATCACAGGTGCTTTAACCCTTCAGCCTTTTCTGAATGTAGGGGTTCTTGTTTACCTGAGAAGGGTGTGATGACATAAATGTTATCCTTGAACACTGAGCCTCAAGAGAAGTGTGTCAATGAATGGTGAAATCCAGAATTAAAATGACATCTCTTACTGTGTTACTATCTTTATCCTTGCAGCTCTTCATTTCTCCTATGCAACATATTTATTTTAAAATTGTTCCTGCCAAATATCTCCTGACTCCCTATTGTGCTGATGCACTGCTTTGTCAAATCCATTAAAACCAACTTGTGCAATGCTATTTAGAAACTGTTGTTTTCTGAAAATATTGACAATATGCTGAGAACTGCAAACGTACCTGATGAGAGGGTCTCTGTCCTGGTGAGTTTTCCAACTACACCTGACCCAGGAGTAATGACAAGTACCTAACTGGGATAGCAGATAAAGCGGTTATCTTAGCGCACTGCATTCAGTGTGCTGCAAACAGAATTTAGCGATGAGAGGGAAAAAAGCAGTAACAGAGTTCAGTAATTTAATCATGGTTCATTGGAAGTGTGTTAAAATAGCTGTCAGTATCAGCTACCAATGTTCACTAGCAAACACAAGGCGATATGTCATTTAGGATAAAGCTTTTTTACATTCATAAATTACCATCTCAAAACATACCTTTATGCCATGCAGAGAAATATCAGAGGTAATGGTTTCTCTCTCGTAATAAAGATTTAACAGCACAGAGGAGATGAAATAGCAATTTCGAGAGTAGCTTTTTCAATCTGTTGTGGTGCCAGGAAGGTTCCTTGCTGTGACTTGGAGCTCTCTGGTGGAGAGGAGGAACAGGAATGGGATGGGGAATGTGGCAAAATGTAAGTGCAGAGAGCTCCTGCACAACGAGAATTCCCCTCACATCCACAGTGCTGGGAATTGGGCCCCTGTGTCTGTTCATTTTAAGGCATAAACTGCTCCAGCAGTTACTGTGTGCTTTGAGAGGTCACATGGAAGTTTGCGCCTGGACATCCAACATACCAGAGGGGACAAAAGACATTTTGTCTCAATGTACTCAGAAGTAGGATGTTATATCCATTGTCTAAGACTTGCACAATATGTTAAGAAATGATAAAACAATAAAACATGGATATAGTTGCTTTCAAATTGGCCCTCTGTCTATAATAAACAACATGCAATCCTTTAGTATGTAATTGATTATTAATTTATCTCAAATGAATATCTAGGTATTTATATAGCTTGTAAGTCAGATTCATGGCGTTATTGATTTAGCTCTAGAGATACTAGAAATGAGATTAATTAATTGGATTACTTAACAAATATCGATTAGCATTTTATAGCAATTAACACTATAGACATGTAATATAGCACTATCTATTAAAATTTTAATTAACTGTTTAAACATTGCTTGGAAGTTTAAAGTTGTTAAGATTATAATTACATTATTGCCTGCACCATCTTGAGTTAATTATACAGCATGTCTATAGACCTGATAAACTGCAAAATGTATCCCCTTAACAATCAATTGGTATTAAATTACTTGCAATTAGTTTTTATTAAAACTAAATTAGAGTCTCATTTCAGACACAGTAGAAGTAGTACAAAATCTCTGAATCCAGCCATGATTTCTGCAATACTTCCTGGTTTTTAGTCATCTAGCTGGTCAGTTGATGGGCATGGTTAGCATAAACCTGAAAACACCAAAGCTGTTCAGGCTACTGGTCTGCAAGGACACAGTACCTAGTACTGTTTGCAGAGACGTTAGTGTGAGTCTCATTGGTTTGCATGACCGGAATGAGACTGAATCTGTTGTCAAGTGTTGCAGGCCCATTAATTGCAACAGGTTTCCACCCTGTAGTTGTGGACTTTTCTTGAAACCTGGAGGGAATTTTTGTTTGTGTTTTATAGTGCTACAATATGGTGATGGATGAGAATATACACTTGTTTAGTTGATAGGAGTCAAAATTAATCTTGTAGGCTCAGGGCTCCAAAGAAGCTTTCTTTTGGCTGGAGATTCCCAGATTAGTTGGGGTTTAAATACTTAAAAGCTCTAATATTTGATAATAAAGTACGTTTAATCTGGCATCAGAAGATATAATATACTGCTTCATGTAACATCTTTTTGCAGTGCTTGACCCCCTTTGTTTATCATGCCACGTTTACATATTTGAATTTCCAGCCTTCTTTATTTTGTGCATGCTGTATTTCCTTCTCAGTACTACAGTAGATGAACTTCGTATGTTGCAGAGCTTTATAAAGCTATGTATTGTGTGTAGTTCATCTAGTAGCAGTAGTACAATAGCAGTCCCCAGAAGAAGCCTTAAAAACCAAACCCTGCAAACAAAATGGTGCCCAGTGTGCCAGCTGCTTACTGGGGGGTGTGGGGCAACATGCAGCGAGCACACCCCCAGCACATCCTCAGAACTCCAGCTTGCTTGCTCAGGGAATTCAAAGGTTTTATTTAATTTAAGTACTAGAAAAAGGAATTGTGGCTTGAAGTAAGCCAGAATTTGGTACAAAATATGTGGGGACTTCAACTAAATAATTGTTATAGGCGGTGGCAGGAACTGCTACTGTGAGGCGTGTGTAATCCAGAGAGAATGACAGAGCTCAGTCACACCAGTCAGGATGAATGAAGGCAGCTCGGTGGCTCAATGGGAAGGAGAGCTGGGGGCCACCAAAGCTGACATCCACCATCTTGTGTTGGTAGTGAACGCTTTCTGTGGGCTGCTCTCCCTCTGGCCGAGGACACTCTCCAGCGTGGAATGCTGTTTGACAGCAGGAAGAGGCAACTGGCTGAGAAGGCATCTTTTCAAGTTTGAGTGCCCTTACTTATTTGTTTCTGTCATTTATCTATAGTTCCTTAAGTAGCAAATGACTGCACCTACCATGTAAATAACCATTTTCTATTCTCGCAAAAAAGAGAGGACAGCAACAACCAAACAGGGGGCTAGAGACTTGTAAGTCTCTATTAAAGTTTCCAAATCCGTGCTTCTAACTGATGTTTCCCGAAGTCCTGAGCAACCATTGATTTCATGAAGATTTACAGTGAGGAGACTTTAGTTCTAGTCTGGTACCCAAGATGGAAGTAGGAACATTCTGGGATTTATTTTGGATGCAGAGAGATTGGGCAGATACCTGTCTAGATTGGAAATCAATTGGGCTTTATGCCAACCTCCTTTAAACGCTCCCTTGTGCCCCCAGGCTTCTCTCTGCATCCTTTGGCTCTGAAGTGCGTTTGAAAAAATAAGCTTTGCCTCTCAGCTAATTTGGAAATGAACTCATTGCAGGGGAAGCGATGCCTCTGCCTTGCAGCGACCTGTTGGGAGGAGGGGGAACAAGCACACAGTGGGGTGGGCAGCCAGGGGTTGAGGAACTCCTTTGGCAGTGGCTACACTGCTTGAATTGTGCTGTAAAACCTGAGCTTTGCTTAATACCATGAGGTGACTGATGCTTCTCCTTGCATGGCTATGAAAATATAGAGAAATGGTAGCTGTGTCTGATTTTTCCTGCTTGTTTATACTGCCGTGTTACAGTGGCAGCCTGGTTGTTTCAGAACTCCCTTGCCCTCAATGCTCTACAAGCACCCACAGAAATGGAAGTTCCTGCCTTCCTGCAGCATGTAGTCTGAGTAACTTTTGTTGTGATCCTTCTTTTGTATTTGATGCGCTGCTTAGCGTAGCAATGTAGAAATCACACATCATCATTTCACTTTTTGCCTGAATTTTGTGAAGCAGGTAAACTTAATTTGCTACTTTTTCTTAATATACTTTATTGAAGGCATCATAATGTGGAGGGTTTCATTGATGCACTGAAAGATTTCAAGGAACAAAATGCACATTGTGTGACTGGTTGGTATTACTTGTATTTGAAGGAATCTAACATTCTGCATGTGACTCAGACTGCACAAATGTAAAAATTAAAATCTGGTGTGACTCTATAAAGATAATGTTAGTCTACAAGTTCCCTTCAAGAAGTATTAATAATGAAAATATTACACTGTAACAGATAGTAAACTGAAATGTCCCTATGGACACATTTCGCTGCAGTCATTAGGAATAAAATGTTTATACTCTTTATTTAGAATAATGAGAGATGATTCTACTTGTCATTAGAGTATGCCAAAACAAAATGTTGATGAGAAGCAGCTTAAGAATACAACACCCGTGCAACATTTTTTTTAATCAAATTTTTGGAATCAATTGCCAACAGCGTAAGAAGAAAAATCTTTCATGTGATATAATGATTTTTATAGCATCGCCAGGGAATAGTTATAAGGAGATGAAGTTGACATATGCAACTGGTCATTTCAGAATTGGATTCTGAGCAGAGAGAGCAATATGAAGTTTATCAATATGTAGTTGATCATATTTTTCGTGCTTGAACATTTTGAGTGTTTTCTGCTTTCTATAATGTGTGACTATCGATTAGTATTGATGTTAATTTTAAGATGCAGTGATTGAAAGCTTATTTTCAGGTGTCACTAAATTATCCGTATTTATTCTGGGATTTCACTCACTATTATCTGATGCATTCCATGTTATATTCTTCTAATTAGAATATGAAATATAACTGCTACCTAGAAATAAGCAAATACGGAAAGGTGATTTGGGAGATGTATGGGAGTTTCTCCATTTACTTTCTGTTCTGGCTCCAAGGCCGTTCATCAGCTTGTTGCTGCACAGAGGTAATACGCCTGGTAGCTCCCAGTTTTGAGCCTACCTAAGTGTATGTATGGGTGCAAGGATATAGATGACTCTCGTTTAACATTTGTGCTTGCTATGAAATATGAGAATGAAATGAATTTCGTCTTTTTCACCCGCGAGGACTCAAAAGAGAATGGAAAGGAAGATAAAACTCATTTCAATATGTACAGAGAGAGCATTTCTTATTTCTGCTGATGGCTGCCACATCTTTTCAATGGGAACAGCTGGTATCTAAATGGCTTCCTCAGCTAAAACAATGTCTATCTCGCTTTAAAATTTCAGCAGGAAGCTGCTGTTTCATCATTTAGTCGTGTCACATATTTATAGTGTTGTGTTTAGCTGTAGTGTTTGAGAAACAAAAAATGAAAGAAAATTGATGCACTGTATATCTTGGCACCAGTGAATATAAGGTTATGGTTAGTCATAAAACCTATAATCTGTTGCAGAGGGGAGGAACCAAATTCTCAGTGCTGTGGTAAAACTTTTAGAAATAGAACAATTAAAAAGTCTGGAAGGAAATATGGCCCCTGTTCAGCAATATGTTTCTGTTCATGCCTAAGTATAAACATCTCAGCAATCCTGTTACAATCCTGGAACTTGTTTTGCAGTGAAACACCCACTCAAGTACGTGTAGCCTAGGTGAGGACATGCACTTCTCATAAATCCTCCTTTAGCTGGCGAATCATTTTTTTCTGGCAAATTTCAATATGAGAATCAAATATGGAAAATGGAAACAAAATGGGATTCCAAAGCAAAGGATTAAAAACATGTTTACAGGATGGGGAATAAATTCAAACAAAGTGTCAATATTCACTGAACAAATGAATTCAGCTGAGTTACTTTAGTGTGCATTTTTTCTTGCCATGGTGTTTATACCAGAGAAGCCAGTAATGTTTAATAAGAGCCAGTTATGTGCTTTTGAAATGGAAAACAATGAAATAAATCTATTAATCTAAACTGTGTAAGAGCTATGGTTTACAAAAACAAAATATAGTTTTCTCCATCAAAGCTTGATGTTCTTTTCCCCATCATATTCTTTGTACACATCTCATATAGTGTTTGGGTACACAGAGTTCAGAATGCTCTTAACTGGTATTCAGAGGCAGGGCAGGAGAAACACTCTTCTCATTTCATCATTTTGCTGAGATTAGATTAAAGTTATTATTTAAATTTATTATCAATTTATTATAATATGTAAAATACAACTTCATTATTTTAAAATGCTAATTGTGCATTAAAAAAAAAAAAAACCAACAAAAAACAGGAAGCGCAGCAAAATGCCTGGAAATGGCATTCTGTGAAGGTCAGATCACCCAATCTGATGATACCTGCTTCTCCTGCCAGTTGTAAATAACAGCTACTGGAGGAATGAACGGTGACAACGTCAAAGAAAACCTAAACCAAAACAAAACAACCCTGTCAAAATTTGAGAATATTACAGAAATTAGGAGGAAGTCCTTTCCCCAAAGTCCACGTTAGTTGTCCATTCCAGTACTATGAATGGATGAGGCTTCCTGACAACGATATGGAGATGGTGTTTGCTGGCAAGTGGAAAAGTCTGCCTGTTGTGAGTGTCACAAACATCAAAGCTTCTCCTAGCTTGGGGATGTTGTTGTGTGTGATACCCTCATACTGAAGATTGGGTATATTTCATCAAAAGTGGAGAAAACTAACTTCTCTGCTGCGGCATGTGGATATAATCACCATCAGTTGTAAAAGGTTGCACCAGTTCACTGCAATCATGGTTGAAATTACTGCTGCCCACATACTTGACTGACCTTGCAAGTTCATTTTCCCTTTCCCAGCTGATCCTGACCTTTCTGCGCTGATTTTTTTTGCCATACTACTGGTTGCCTAAAAGAGCTGCTGCATTCAGGAAACTAAAACGTCCTGGCTATCCTGGGAGAGGCTCCTTAGAACCAATCCTAAGTTTTGCTTTCTGCTTAAAAAAATAGGAAAAAAAAATGAGGATCAAAAATATAATCTCACTTCCGAGTCCTTGTGGGAACAAGACTTAAATATCTTACGTTGATGAGTGGGAATCAGGCTTATTCCTTACTTTTCCCCTTTTTCCAGGTGAGAGCTGCCTTTTTTAGGTAGAAGCTCTGATACCTTTTCATGGTGAGGAATGTGAAAGCAAACCTTTTTTGCATGGAAACTTGAGGGGTGGTGGAACACAGAAAATATCAGGGCTGCCTTTGGAAATAGAAAAGAATATGGGCTGAGCATCTGACAAGCATGTGGCAGCCCCTTAAAGCTGTTTTGGATTATTGTTATTAATCCCCACCAATCTCCCTGGTGTTTTGAGGATGTGGTCTCAGCCACAACTCAGGAATTCTGTGTCTGCGAAGAGCTAACTGACTGCGATTACTGCAGGGCTTGTGGGTTGGTGGCACGGTGGTGGCTGGGAAGGTGGAGGAGGACAGCAGGTTGTTGGCAATTGGAACTCTTTGGTGAGCTCCCCGGGCAGAGGCGGTTTCAGCAGCTGATGGGGAAATGGGATGGGGCTCCATGCCTGCTGAGGGGTCACTGAGACGGAAACCTACCTCTAGCAAAGGTAGAGGTACATTTCTTTCTGAAGCACTAAATGGTTGTTCATCATTAGTGTTGGATGCATTAACACTGTAAAATCTCAGCTACCGTCCCTGATAAGAACAGTTCAGAGGTGACCTGGAAAGATTATGGTGATGGTGTGGAGGAGGCAGTTGTGTAGGAAGACAAATTTGGAATTACAGCAGTTAGCTCAATGCATGTACCTATTAGGATGATTATTTCTGTATATAAGGTCCAGCTTAATAAATCTTTTTCCTCCTGCCTTTTCACTTCTTTGCTCATTGAACTGTGTAGAAACATTCTGCTTGGCCATTTTCACGAATCATTTGATTAAGTGTATTTCATTCTGATACCTACCCAATGGCTAATGCGCAAGAAAAGAGCAACTCTCTAATTGAATAACCGGCGTATCAAATTTCTGGCTTAAATTAAAAGTTATGTAGGTATGTGTGGAACCAAGTGAGAGGTGGGGAGCCTGAAAACAGCAGGAAGAGTCCTGATGAACTCTTATTTTGTAGGTTATTTGAATCTGAGAGACCCTAGAAAGCAAAAGCTATATAAAGCCTGAGCTATTAAGTCTGAGGCTGTATTCTTAAAGATTATTGTGTTTCTGCCCGTGTCTGCCAGAAGGTTTTTAAACATGTCAGAATGCTGACGCTATTTATGACTTAGAATCACTGGGCACTGGTCTAGTTTGACAAAGCTAGATCTCTGTGTATAATTGGATACAATTAAGGCACCAGTGTCTTCTCTGTGTAAGCTCTCAGAGGAGCTGAGAAGCCATTGTGTCCTCCTGCTCCTCTGTTACCCTCAGGAACCAGCGGCATAGTGGATATATAAGCAAACTGTGGTGTTCTGAGGAGATGGAGGTTTATCTGTTCTTACTGACATTTGCATTTATTTGGAATATTGAACAGATACGTGGATATTTATCTCACTGTATGAAAAAAAAGCCTCTTGGCCCCAGACTGCTGTTTGTCTGCCTATGTACAGACATCTCAGAATTGCTAAGTTAAGCGCAACATTCACTTTTATCATAACCTGTTCTTATCAAGATTGTTGTTATCTCCTCTCTCCCGATTTGCCTGCTTGTCAGCCTGTTCGCTTCATCTCCTTGTACGAAAATTACTTCTCGGTAGCAAACTTTTTAGCGGGAGATAGTGTTTGTTAGGCTGTGACATTGCGTCCAGTAAACAGTGCTTGTAATGACAAGGTGAAAGCAACTCTCTGCTGTCCCATGGCTCTGAGGGTGCTCTGGGAATTGCTGCAGTGCTCCAGGCTTGTGAGCAATTTGCAGGCTGCCCTGGGAGCTCCGCGCGGTGACAGGCTGTGAGCAGGCAGGGCTGGCTGCTGCATGTCGGTACCAGCTTGCCAAGATACAGCTGGCACTTCTGTACTTACATCTCTCTTTTGCTGTCTGGGGGGGGTGGGGGGAGCAGCTCAGGCTTCTCCACAAAACCTATTGTAAGTACAGAACCAGATCAATGAAGGAGTTCAGCACTGAAGTCTGGGGGGAAAAAAATGCATCTTTTTGCATTTCTGAGATATTTGGTGACCGCTTATATCTGCATAAATGATTTTTTTCTGTTTAAAATCACGCCAAGAACACAAACTTAGAATGTTGTGATAGCAAGTATATTTTTCCTTACTACAAAATAATACTAAAATGAATATTTAAAGGAAAAAAAATTACTAACTAGCGTTAAGAAGCACCCCACAAGACTGTTATTCACATTAAAGTGAGCTCATTGTGATTACTTCACCTAGTTACAGATAGCAGACTAGAAATAATTTAAAAATCTTTTTTATCGATTCTGTACGTAGTTGGGGCAAACTAGCAGATGAAGCCATTTTGAACCACATTGTTATCTGCATAGTTTGCTCTAAGAAAGAACACTTTTTGCTTGACAATTGTAATTGAGTTCTGAGCCATTTTTTAATATTCTTGAAGTATATTCATCATTAGCCAGAAATCTGTTTTTGTTTCTTGATTAACTTTTTCTGACGGACCTACGCAGAGGGAAAGCATTTGGATAAGATGGATGTCTTCAACTTTACAAATAGCTTTTGTTTGATTTTTTTCTTTTTTCTTTGTTATTTCATTTTCCTTGAGCATTTGATTACTCTTCAGAGTCTTTTCTACATGGAACAAAGCCTGACAATGGTGCTTTCTCTGATAAAACCTTCTTATTTTTAAATATGCTGTCTTGTTTCTTAATGTGGGCTACCATCATCACTTCATTAGGACTTCTCATGGATGTGCTGCCACTTATCCATTGTAGGTAGTAATTCCTGGGCTGTGACTATTACAAGTCACTCTGTACAGTCGGGGATGTTGAAGGACACGCTCTGGTTGCCTAAGCAGCAGTAATACGCTATTACCGTCCATGTTATAAAACCAAACTGGCTTGCTCTTGTGATAACACAGGACTGTCATTTCCAAATGTCATTGATTCCTCCAAAGCAGTACGATTCCATAACAAGGACAAATTCAACACTGTGTGCAAAAATTACACTCTGCACTGTGCTGGACGTGAGGTCAGCTCCTGCCACCGTTGTAATAACCAACAAAATCAATTTCAGCCCCTTCTCAGCACTCAAGGTGAGCTCTGCTGCTCTTGGTACCGTAGCACTGAGCAACACAGTAAAAGCTGATCAGTAAAAAAGAATGTGCAGAGTAGAACTGTTATTAGGGTAAATTGCTGCCCAAGGAATTATTTCCTGGCGGATATTATTTTCTGGGAACAACTCAGAGCAGATGATATCCACGTGAAATAAACAAAATCCTCAAACTGTAATGAAAGCAAGAAGGTTCTGAGGAGTTGGAGCTCAGGAAATCTCCAGACATCTTTATTTCAGCTCTAAGGTGTTGTATTGAACAGAGCTGTACAGACCTACTGTTAGCTATATAGTAGGCCATGTAAGAGGTATTAAATCTCCATTTAAATCATTGCAGTTCCCTACATTGTCTTCCTAACACCATCAGTGTTTCAGGGGGTGAGGTAATGACAGTGTTAAAACCAAAGTAATATTTAAATTAACTCAGTCTTTAAAAAAAAAAAAAAAAAAAAAAAAAATGAGTTACTTTGATATTGACCATCTCTGCTCAAGAGCTGAATTTAAATCATGTGGATACGTCAGCCCTAGAAAAAAAATAAAAGGTTTCTTATATTGCAGTACTTGAAAACATTTACAAGGGTAAGAAGTGGCAGAGAGAAAAATTCTTGCTGACCCTTAGGCATGTAACTTCTTTAATCCTTTGAGTTTCCTGAATATTACATTTCATTTGTTATACTTCAACCTAGCATGGGCGCTGATACTGGTGTTCTGTGACACATACCATGGACATGGTGACCTAGGGAAAGCTCTAATGAAAGTTGAGGGCAAATTGCTTACTTCATTTCTCACTTGTTACCTAAAAGTGGAGGTTTAAATGTCTGATCATTGATTACTCAGAGGTGAGGAGAAGGTACATCTAATTCCTCCCACTGCTATAGGGAAATAGCTGCCTCCTTATCTGACATTCTCATTATAGTTAATAGAGTTATGAGCTGGTGAGTCTGGATCTATTTCTACACACATTGGGGTTTATTTGTCACCTATGTTGATTCAGTGTATGGTCATAAGAGTACAGAAAGGCCTTTAGCATGGTTACCAATAGGTCTTCCTGAAAGGAGAAAAAAAAAAGCCTTTTTTTTTTTTTTTTGCTGAAGAGAGAGAAAAGACAGAAGTTTAGTTGTAAATGATGGTTGTTTTACTGGAGCCCATAGACCTAAAAAAAAAAAAATAAATACTTCCTGATGAGTAAAAAATACTTCCTGATGAGTGAGGTAGCTGATTTCACTGAGCAGGTAACCAGTGACAAGCGGGGGGAACTAACTGTTCATTAAAACCATCTTTTGTAATAGGTTTTCATCATTTTGTAATAGGTAATGAAAATGTTCATAGGCTCTCTGAATTTCAACTTAAATTATAACTTACAGTGACTGAAAATGAGAGGTAACTGCAGCAGGTCCATCATGTACGTGGGCAAACTTTTTGCTTTATTAAGTTTTACCGAGTTTGTGCTCACTTAGATAGATGAAAATCAATAGGAAAATGCTGGGAGATGGTAAAGATGATAATGACTTTAGCTGAAGACTGAACTAGCTTTTGGTATTCATAGTGCCACATTTTCCTTTCGTGGTGAAGTGAAAAGTCAGTTCCTTGTGTGATCTCAGCAATCAAGACATTACATCTGCAAAGACAAAGCAATGTGTAACCTAAATTTTCTTGTGGGAAATGAAACTGCAGCAGGTTGCTACTTATTCGTGCTGCACATCTGAGCTCTTTGTGGGAGTAGTGCGGCTGCCTGAAGCCTGAGGTCTGGCAAGATGAGTAAGGGAATTTTTGGCACTGGGATGTAGTTAAAACTTCTTCTTTTCAGACTGACATTTATGAAAGGTTAGCAGATATAAGACTGATGAAAGAACTAGCAGCATCAGGGACCTGGCTTAATAGCTTATCTTCTTCGCTGTTTATTTTCTAGTGAGATTTCCTTGAACAAGTAGCAAGAAATGTTGCAATACTTGTCATGTTTAGGCCAAGGGTTTGAAAACTTTCAGACTTCCTTGACTTCTGAGAGTGAGCTAAGTGCTATAGCTCACAGGGCAGCTATCTCAGTGAATATTAGTGTCAGAACTACTTTCTAACCTACTGTATTGAACTTTTTTTTTCCACCTTTGTATCTTTGTTCCTTTTAAGTCCATCTTTGAAGGTAAATTAAAAAAAAAAAAAAAGAGCTAAATACCATACACTACTCAATTTGAATTAATTCAGAATCAATAATTTAGTATTCCTTGATGTTTCCAAAGATAACTGATGATACAGCCTAGACAATGGATTCTCACTGTACTGCTTACACTGCTCAAATATCGAGCTGACAATTTGGAAGATCTATGGATGTTTTAAGGGACCGACTTGAAAGTCAGAATTTAAATCATATGTATATAAAATAGGATCTGACTATGTCCCTGCTCCTAGTTTGTCTGGAGGTTTTATTGCTTATGTATTCTCTGTCTGGGGCTACAAAAGCAAGGGGCCTCAGGGGCATGTTTGCAATGCAGTTACAGCAGAAGAGAGATTTCTGAGTCAGCTTGAAATTGGCTAACTTGGATATTGGTCATAGTCTAGTTGACCCAGCATGGAGATTAGCTTAGTGTAATTTGCTCAGTTCTTTATTCCAGCTTTCTTGATTACACAGCACAGTTTCCCTTTTAGGGCCAAATTACAATCCTTGAGCAGCTCTTTCCCTTGTGTGTCCTTTTAGTTGCTTCCTTAGCTCTGGAGGAGTCTGTGTTTTTTGCCAAGAAAGCTGCCTAGGTGTAAAAGCTTTGCTACTGTACATACCCAACACTTCCAAAGTGTTGACAGTGTGAGACGTAAGTGACTAAGTCCTATTCAGAACCATAAAATGAACATCCTCTTGATTATCTGCTCTAGGAAACACTCTCAGATTCTGTTTACTGGGTTGGTCCCACAGAAGATAGGAAGGATATGTTTTTCTCTGTTCCTGTGTGATGCCTTTAGTAGCAAAATGTTTTGCCTAAAATAACCTTGAAGTCATCAAAGAGCACAGCTTATGATGCATGTATTTCCTTAACTTTTGCTGTTACTCTGTTTGCTGCGTTTGCACAAATATAATGAATGACGTCTGAAGATTTCATTCTTAGATAGCTGCCTCTCTGTTGTTTGTGTACACATCTGCCCAGATGCTGTGGATTCACTGAAGAGTTCGGTGATTCAGTGCTTAGCCTTGTGATGTTACCTCTGAGGATGTCGCTCTTAATGCGTTATGGCAGGTACATTGATTTCAGATACATAACGCACTCACAAAATTATGACAAGTTGCAAGTGTAATTAAAAGAAGTTTATCTGCTGCATCCAGTGTCATTCTTGAAGTCTTCATTAGCTGACAGTGATCTGTGATGTGCGGCCACTTTTTAAAATACTGTGCAGTTTGTCTCTTTTTTGGTGTGGGTCTCCGCACAGCCCATTTCATCACTGTCCCTTCCAGATGCTGTACTTCACAGAGGTGTTGCCTCATCACAGTGCAGTTGGTGACCCTTCCCAGAAGGAAAAATAGTTGTCTATTTAGAAAAACATTCAATTTTACCAATATCCACACACCTTTCTTGTTTTCTTTTCCTCCAGAAAGAGCGTCTATAGAAGACAGATATGGCAATTCCTGAAATTTTAGCCTATTTGGTGTCAAAAATGTGTTTCCCTTCTTTGCCATTAGGAGATCTATTGGGTAATTTGCACTAGCCATGACTCCATGCCTGTTGGCACCGAGAACCTCCCGCTTACAGCACCACCAGGAGTGTTATGGGTGCAGGGAGGTCCCGTTGCCTGCATGCCTCTCTTTGCACCTACGCTCAACAAGCAGAGCAGTTTAGATACCCATCATTTAACCGTGGTGGCAAAAGGCTTCTCCTTCCTCCAAAGCTCTCTTCTGACAAATTAGAAATCCTTAATGGCCTTAAACACGTTTATTTAGCTGAAGCAATAGAATTGTCAATGAACAATTTGACCAGCTTCGTTTATGTCAAGTTTTATGTTTTGACTGTTATTAATTGAACTGGATGAGAGGCAGCCCTGTGAGCTAACATAACCCAGCTCCTGCAAAACCTTTGTTATCTGGTACAACGCAGGGAGTTGAGTGAGCAGGCAGGCACAGAAAAGTTAATAAAGATTATGAAGCATCTTAGCATGGTCTGATCAAATAGCTACATGCCATGAGCTATAAGATAACTGGGTTTTAAGCAGCTGTCCCCAGATTTGAGGAAATTAGAAAATTACTGCAGTACCAGCTGTTTTTAAAATATGTGGGAAATCCTGCAGTCCTATGAAATCAGGTTCCATATGCTGGGTACAATCGAGTTGTTATCACCTGGCATTTCATGTTGTTTAACCCTTAAGCATTCCTGACACACGGTCCCATTTGTCGATTGCTATCCTAATGTCCTTCAAGTGCTTCAGTCCTTCTCAGGAATATATAACATACATCAAACTGCCGATAACTATATTTATTGCCGTAAGATTCAATGTGACATTTTTAATATATTCTGAGCTTACATTCCTGAAAGCAGCTTTTCATTTCAGGAAAAAAAAGGGAAGAACATTTTGGGAAATATCTTGTTAAAGAACAACTGCACTCTTCTGATAGAAGACAAAGGAGCTGGCACAAGAAGTCTGACTTCTTCAGTGCAAAAAGACCTTGAGTTTGTGCAGAGTGATACTTATTAGCATTAATCAGCAGGTGATTTTAAACACACAAACAAGTTTGCTGTGACTGTTTTTGAATGCGTGAATGTTAAAAGTCTACACTTCCTTTCTGACAAACGTTGAGCACAGAGCTCAGGAAAGTGATGTTTCAAAAACGGAAAGCTTAAGCTGTGATGCACAGAATCACCTTGGTAGTTGTTATCACCTGTAAGAAAACACATTTTCTTCACTGTTCAGAGGCATTTTCTACTGAAAATCGTTTTGTTATGTAAAATGCAGTATCTTAAAATAACGTTAAATGAGAAATAATTTGAAAGGAGAAATGTCCCTAAGTATTTTTTGGTATTTTATTAGTGTAGGAAGTTTTCTTTAGGGGTAATATTCACTTCTTTGTATAAGGACAATGAAAATGTCATGGTGTAAAAAGAATTGAGATCCTAGCTGCCCATAGCTTCCGTACTGATGCTCCCACTATTGGTCCTGGTGCCACTTGCCCAGCAGCAGTAACCCATTTGAGGAGGCCCCATATGCTCTTGGGATGGCTATTAGGGAACTGAGCCAGGACTGCTGTATGTTCCTTTGGTTCCTAATGTCGGCAGATTTTTGGAACTTAGTTCCTTCAGTTTTCTGTAAGCAGGTCTGGTAATTTGTGAAAGGTGCAAAGATTTGAGGTTAAATCCATGGCCTAACTAAGTGTTGCTGTTGATTTTCGTTGGGCTATCAGGTCACTTCTGGTTCTTAATGAGTATGTAACTGCTTTAATTCATCATTTGACATGTTTTTTCTAATTAACAGGTGAAAGGATTTTGTATAACTACCTCTTTCTTGCGTAGTACAGCTTGATTCATGACACTTGTCCTTTGAGCACAGCTTGAGCGTCTCCTGAGTTTTACTAGAGCCTTGTTCAGCAGCAGAATCTTAGTTTTCATAGCTGGAATGGGAGTGAAGGCTGTGATGCAAATAAGGTTCTCTCGTTCAATATTCAGAAAAAGATGAGCCAGAGTATAAATTGTAGAACAAAAGGTTAAAATGAATGGGTAAAAGCAGAACGATTTCATTATAAGGTCTGACAGCCCAATGAAAACCTAACACAAGTTAAAGATGAATATTCTGAGTACTATGTATAGGTAAATGGGATATTATTATATCAGAAATATTTTCTATTTAAGAGTTGTTAAGTTCTTTTGTTATAGCCATAACAGTAATGCATTAAATGTTTAAAGCTGAAATATCTTTTTAAAGATTTCTTTTTATTATTTTAGCACAGAGTTGAATTTATTTAGAATGATGACAGAATAGACATGTAAGAAGTAGTTAACAGAGGTTTCACAGTTTTCTACTGTTTAAAAAAGCAAGTTCAGAAGTAAGTGCAGATAAACAGAAACAGTCTAAACATGAAATCTGCATCTCTTTTGCTTGCCATCAGCGTTGACTTGTTGCAAAGAAAATGCTGGCATGGGCTGCCTGGAGAAGCTGCGGATGCTCCATCCCTGGAAGCATCCTAGGCCAGGTTGGATTGGGACCTGGGCAGCCCAATCTGGTGGGGGTTAACCCTGCCCATGGTAGGAAGGTTGGAATTGGATGATATGTGAGATCCCTTCCAACGTAAGCCATTTGATGATTCTGTGAAACACCACTGATTGATACTTGAGTACTGTAGTCTCAACCAGATTTTAGAATCTGATTTTAGAATCTGATTCAAGATATACTTGGTTCGTTATGCAATCACTTGCTTCATTCAGTAATATCCATAACTTGATACCCCTCTGCACTGAAAAAAATGTTTTCTTGCTTGTTTTCTTCAAATGGAATTAGTCTTCAGCTATGCTTGAGTTGATTCATATGTATCAAACTCACAGTGATTTGCATATACTCCTAATTATCTCCTTATCACTGCAGTTTATGTATAATGAAAGCTATGTATTTTTTAATATTTGAGTGATTCGAAAGCTAAAACCTAGTTAATCCATCCATTTTGTATATATATAAATATATTCTGATGTTTAGGAATCTCTTATCCAGTAAATAATAGAAGTAAAATAAAATGCATTTTTTTAATATAAACTAGGTAATTTATCTGTAAAAGGGTTATTGTCTCTAGTAGTAACATGGGCTCTCATGCTTCAAGTAGGGTAATGCCTTCTGGGAAAACAAGATCTTCAATTTTCCTGAATCCAAAGAATTTTTTTTTTTTTTTATTTAAAAGAAAATTAATCCATACTACTACTTATTTATTTATTTTTGGTTCAGGAGTATAAAAAATGGAAAAGGGAAAGCTGAAGTCCTTATATAAGGTATTTTTTTCTGAACTATGCTATTAGAGAGCCCAAGAGACTGGCATACTGTCTCTTGAAGGAGCAAAACAAGCAAACAAAAGAGTAGTCTTGATTTCTTTTTTATTAGAATGTGAATCAATATGTTTGGCTTCTGAAATGTTTTTCAGGATCAAGCAAAATGTCTCAGAGCTGATTTTTTTTCAGTACATGGTAATCTACAAATCAACCAAGCATATGAGATCAATAGTGCTGTGTCTTGGTAGGTAATCATGAAGCTGGAGAAATATATTGAAGGAGGATACCAGCAAATGAGCCCTTTAGGGAGCTATTATTTTTATTTAAAAGGAAAAGTAATTATTTTAAATGATTAAACCCATCGCCAATTAATATATCAATATTCCTATGAGTAGAAACATGCGAGTGTGGCATGGAGGCTCTTGCTCACTGCTGGTGAAAAATGAATAGCTAATAGTAGTGATTACGTTGAAAAACAGTGTTTTGTAGATGAGGTTGGAGTCTATCAGATAGTGTTATTGTGCCCTCTGTGCCTCTTGTAGTTTCCATGGAAATAAATAGAAGGCATTACTTTCAGAGCAACCTATGTATTTGTGTGGGTACGCGTGTAGCAGTGAAGTTATTCTTTATGACGACAGAGTTGTCTTTATTTTTGGAGTGTGACAAGGATGAAAGACATTGCTGGCCTTGCAGTATACTAAAAGCTTCTTTAGCAATGAAATGGTGCTAAATACAGCTGGAACATTGATCCAGCTTTGGAAATGTCATTTATTCATGTGTGGTCAGCTTTGGCAGAGGAGAGAACTGTGTCAATACGTATATAGATACCCCACTGACAGAACATGGGCCAATTAAAGGTGTCCTGACAGTCTATTATTTTAAATTGAAAATAAATTAGGGCAGTTAATATTTGGAAAGGAAACTAGAGCTTGCTGGTGCAGGAGATGCCTGCCAGTCTCCACTACTACAGTTCAGGCTTCAGGTAGAGTGCAATTGTGTTGTAACATGGGAATGAGAGTGAGAAGGTTGGAGCTTTTCACCTTTACGTTTTTGAGCACTATTTTTTGTGCCAGTCTCTACTTCTAATTGTGGTGCCTGGTTCTGAGCCAAAGTTTTTCTGGCAGATGAGAGGAGCAAAAGTTGAGTCCTGCAAATGCGCGTTGAGACTTACAAATATAAGTATGATACTAAAACGTGGTTATCATCATAAGGTGTGTAGTTGCAAAGAGTCAAATCCATGCTTCTTAATACCACATATGTTTAGTTATTTAAAAATGGGCATACAATTATTAATAAAAGTTTTCAGCAAGAAGCAGAAGTGTAATATGGGACAAAAATGATCACTGTATCAGCATGCCATGCAGATCGTAAGAGCTTTGGCAAGGAACATGCTCAGAGTAGACCAGGACAGTACAGCCAAAGAAACTTGAAAAGCCCAACTATTCAAGACGGGTCTATTTTCTTTTCTTTTTTTTTTTTTTGTATTTGTTGGTTTTTTTTGTTTGTTTTGAGTTATTTGGATTTTGCTTTGTTTAGGCTACGTTCATTGGTCATGGACAGGAAGCTGCCTGCACAAACCTTATTTCATAAAGTTTGTGAAGCTCAGTTGTGTATCTGCTCCACAAAGAGATTCCTCAACACAGTGTCCCAAGCATCCCAATAATTATGTGAAATTAATCTTAATCTCCTTAGCTGGCTGTCCTTCATGCCACCAAATTCCCTAATTTTTTCCTGTGCTAAGTCCCAAAATAGAGATGCTTCCATCTCTGAGCAAGATCCCCTGGCTCAAGGAGTTGTAAGGCAGCTCAGGTGAGAAACCAGTGGGAAGGAGTTGAACGTGTCCAGAAATTGATTTGTTTTTCCTGCTGGGCTGACAGTGATGCTTGGCTGCAGCTGTGTAGCCCCTGAAATAAATGAGAATTGTTGTACCAAGACAGAAAGCAGATTCCACTCCTTTCTCTCTGCTCTAAAGCTGCTAACGGTTTGATTTTAGTTTAGTTTCAATATATATTTTATATAGTTTTGTAGAGATATGAACAATGGTTGTTTTTTATTTCCATGATGAAAGAGACTTTTGCACAGCTAATCTGTTCTGAACAGCTTTATTTCCCACTATCTTTCCATTCCTTCTATCTTGGCGGTGTTGTCTTTGGAAGATATATCAGTAAAAATGGTTTGGGGACAGAACATGCATGATTTTAGTTTGGAGGATATTGAGTTAGAATAATTGATTATTAACAAGTGCATTTAATTTCTTAAGGTTCAGTTTGATGAAGAATAGTTATGGGGTGTTTCATAAATGCCTCGTGTATGCAGAGCTGTGTGCGATGGACGTATGTGTATCTCACAAACTCCATTTAAAACAGACTTGTTTCAAAGAGTCAGAGAACGTTGTTAAATCTGTAGTTTTGGTCTTTGTGGTTTTTCTTCTATGTTTTTTGTTTGTTACAAATGTCCTAACGTAATCTTGATCATTAATTGCTTTCATAAGTTGTGCATGCATTTGCTACATGGAGTAAAGGAGCAAGGTCTGTGGAGCAGTGTTATCTGTCAGGGCAGCGCAGTGTGCAGCTAGCAGGGAGCACGGGCGTGCAACTTACATTAGGATATAAACATATTAGTTTGGGGACTGCTGCTTTCAAAGCGAGTATTAACTTGTCAGAAAGGGAGGCATATATTAAATGGCTTCATTATTAGAATTTGGTTACTATTTTAGATGTATAAATCCATCTGTTGTGATAATTTACAAAAACAGAAGCACGTTATTAATAAAAGTTTTCAGTTGAGCAGAGCAGTATGCAAAGCAAGCGCTACCATCTTAGGCCCAATTTGAAACAGGGAATAGGTTTTGAGTTGTGATGAAATTATTTTTTTAATGGAACATTTTATTTTCATATTTTTGTAACGCTCCTTTCACTTCGTAGCCTGAGGCTGGTACACCTGCTTTGTTCTCTAAAAGCCTGAATAAATGGAGCTTGCTTGGCCACGTGGGAATGTTAGGTCTAGACAAAGATCCAAGCTTTGCATTTATGTCTTAGGAAAAAGCGAAAAGGTCCCAGAGATCACCTCTGTCGGCTTATGGGTCACGGAATTCCTGAAGGGCTGCTCAGAGAGCAGCAATGGCAGCAGAGCTGTTGGCTGGCCCCGTCAGGGGAGTGAGCACTGGGCTGGAGCTTGTGCTGACGGGGACTGTGTGACATTTGTTGTTTGAGGGGGTCACCAGCAGGACGTGTGGTCCCCACCTCGGAAGTCTGTTTGGATTTGCAAAAGGAAGAAAAAGAAGGAAGAAAAAAAAAAGCAATGACAGTTTTCAAATGTAGGACTAAAAGATATACATCTCAGAGCACCATCTATTTTTGGGTGTTTTCAGGGGGCTGCAAGAGCAGCTGACACAAATTCCTTACCCCTACTTATGTTTTCCTTGTTGGCTCTAAGTGGTACACCAAGGTTAGCAGAGGGTAGGGTCTGCTCTGTGCAAAGGCAATGAAATTTCTTCTTTCTTATTAGCACAGCCACAGTCTCCATTTACATATATTACTATATCAAGTTCCACGGTTTCCGTTCAAGTCACATGCTTTTACTGCAGTAGAGACAATTATAAACGAAATGTTTCTGGCTAAGGAAATGCTTTGAATTTGATGTGTTGTCTTCAGCATGTTAGTGACTTTTGCATTTGTATCAGTGCACCAAAGCTGTAAATGCAATGGACTGCTTTGGGACTCTGCAGAATATATATATTTTTTCCCCAGATTCACAAAATCAGTGCCTTCTATCTAATGGTCCAGGAGATAAAGTCATTCCTAAAAACAAATACACTTTAGGCTCATCTATGTGTCTGGAAGTGCATTATTGAAACAGAAGGAAAACACAAGCTAGTGGGATTCCTTCCTTTGGAAAACCAGCATATCCCTTAGAAATCCCTGTGACTGTAGGAGTAGTAGTCCTAAGAAAAGTTTTAATTTAAAGTTCTTTACCTTTTATCGCCATTCCATTTCTCTTGTCATTAGGATGTCTCTGGTCATTAGAGCCTGTTAATAATCAACAGAGAGCAGCAATCTGTTAGGGAGTGCTTGTGATATGAAATCCAGTAGTGATCTATATGAGTCTTTACTTATCTAGTGCTGGGAATGTGATTTATGCTACAAAGAAAACATTTATAAGGAGTGCAGTAGAAGAGGAAATTAATACTATAAACCTGTCATGAGGCACTTTAGTCAGAAATGGAACCAAGGCAAAGCTGAGCTCTTTGTGACGGCAAAATTAAGTTTTGGGGAAGTTGTAGCTATGAAACCTTGTATCTAACCTTCAACCTCCCAGTGATATGAAAAAAAATCCAAAACTTTGCTTTAAAAAATAATTTTTTTTGAGGTTGCAGACCTGTATGGAGAAAATAATTTTTCTTTTTCTTTTTTTTTTTTTTTTTTTTATGTTTGCATGTGTGCATTTGTAGAAAATACTGACTTTGATGTGCTTGCGCTATTAGTTTAATTTGTCCTCACATTGCCTTTGTCCCCATCGCTCTACAAGGTAAACAGTCATTTTTCACTGTTTAAACAGGTTGGTTTTACTCTGCATTTTGTGGTATACTGTTTTTTTAGAGCTTACACTCCTTTCTAATAAATCTGCATTAATCTCTGTCCTTTGCTGGAAAGTTTGCTCCTTCACCTAATCCACTCCTCTGATTGCGCTCATTTTCAGATGCATTAGGAGGGGTATCAGTAAGACTGCTTAGATACATAATGATGTGTCTGGAGAGGTCATGAGAGTCAGCTGTGGGCTGTGCTCTCTGTGGTGATGCTGATTACATAGAGTATATTCAAAATACTTCCTCTCTCTATTAGTATAATTATGATTAATGCTTTGTGCTCAGATTATTAAGTTTCAAAAATCATACTATTTTTCCAATATAGTAATTTTATATATTTCAGAAAGAAAACTTAGCCAAGCTGATTATTTAGCAAAGAGGTATGACTGAGTTTGTGTGTGTCAGAAATGTATTCAAGGCAACTCATACGAGCTGCTACCAAAGGGGAAAAAAAAACAGACATAACTTTCATCGAATGAGCGTTTTGTCCTTAAGGAGTCTCATGCACTATCAGTGTTAAATCCTTGATCTAATAGATCTACTACAGTTTTTTCTCAAAACAAATAAGGATTCGAGGAATTGTCTAACTTTTGCCTTTCTGCCACCATAGAATGAAATACTAAGATACAGGAAAAGGAAAAAATTCTCCCCCTCCCACCTTGCAAAATGTACGAACTACCATCTGGAATCTGCTTTATTTTCTGTTTCTTAATACTAAATAAATTAAAAGCTAATTAATTCCTTTATGTCAGGTTTTCTCATTAGGGTAATAATGACCTTTCAAAGTTTGTCATTTACCAGTCAGCAATGTACCATATGCTTGATGTCACATGATAAAAAGTATTTTCAATTTAGCATGCTATAGAGTGCCTTCTCACTACTTAGCATAGTAACTTTTTTCCTCAGTGATGTCTCACTGACATATGCCACCAGATACATTAATTGTTTGCTAATACCTCCTAGACCACATTACTGAGTGGTATTGCCAGCAGTGTTACTCATACAAAAATATTACTTCTTGTCTTCATTCTTTGTGAGCTCTATATTTCCCATTCAGTACGTATGCCCAAATCCCGCTGTTGCCTTTTGGAAGAGCATGTTTTAGGCATGGTGATGTTAACGTGGCTGTGATCAGTTTGTCCAGCCCTGCAGTTATGCTCAGACTCTCCAGAATTGTCTTTTCTCAAAATCATCTTTTCTCTCTCTGAAAATGTGTTGATAAGGATTTCCACCTGCAAAATTAAATTATAATCTCTCCAATTAGAACCCTAGCGCCTGAAATATGGACAGGATTACAGTGAATAAAAGGGCAGCCTCATCTTAAACTTGAACAGTCTTGAGGAATTTCCTTTATTCACATATTATTGAAAACTAAATGCATAAAAAATAGAAAACAGAGTCAAAAGCTCAACTGGTGCTGTTGGTACACAGTTAGCTCAGCTGGTATGCTAGCAGCATGCTTACTGAATCTACTGGGAGAACTCCCATTACATATTTTGTTTCTAGCAGTACAGTTAGGATGTGTGAAATTAATGTTTTGTATTTAAGTGCTCTGTCTTTATTCTCTTGTAACCGGTTCTCTTTAATCTATTGTTCCATTCTACACAAGATCATTCAGGCTTAGCCCCTTTCCACTGTGACTCAACCATTTTGTGTGTTTTGATTTCTAATAGTGGAGCTGTGAATATACTCTTACAGTCGCTGTCCTGGGATAAGGTCTCATGATCTTGGGTCAGGATTTAGATTGATGTAGAATTAGTTGTGAGCAGAAACTGTTGCCTTCATGGCGCTTTCTTTGGTTCTGCTTTGCTGAATGACCCGAGATCAATGCCCTGTAACCTCTTGAAGGGAGCTCACAATAGTATATTCATAACCCTGTCTTGCAGAATTAAAGCTGCCAGCGGCAGGCTGGTGCTGGAGCCTTGAAAGGCAGAGCTCGCTGCCTGTGAAAGCAATGCAGTGATGGACAGTGGGACCAGTGGGAGGGGTCTGCATCAGAGCACCACCTCGGTAGCAGGAGTTCTTTTTATTGCTATTTCAGAAATGATGAAACCATAGTCAACCTGGCTATTTTTGTAGCCATCTCAACAGAACGTCAGTTAAGTTTCAGTGTACTGAAATGTAGCATTCCCAAATCAAGAAGTGGAAGTTTTCACTGTGGTTAATGGGAGCAGATTAAGCCTTTACATCCTCACTGTTTTTCTTTCATTTTGGGTGTATAAAGAATAAAACAAACAAAAAACACTTTCATGAAGGTCATTTTCTCAGATGTTCCAGAACAACGTGGATTAATGTCTGTGTCATGCATTTCAGTCATTAGCTTTAAAAATATATATATATTAGAAATCCCCCACAATTTAGCAAGAAAATATTTCAGAAGTGAGGTCAAACTAGAGGTTGATTCATAATAGTCAAAATAATTAACAGAAGATGTTTGATGCAAGAGTCATCGTAAGACATTCTCTTGTTTTGATTCCTGACTTTGGGAACTTCTGAGGGGATGTTGGCAGCTCTTCAGCTTTCAGTCTCTGCCTGTCTGGTCCTGGAGAGAAGTGGTCTGTTGCAAGTCTTTACTCACTGAGGTTAGTCTGCACTGCAGAAGGGCTCTAGCAGCACTACATATTGCTGTTGCACTTCTCTTTTCTCTCATTCTTCCCACACCCTCTTTTCCCAGGTTTTGCAGACTTTGGGTCTGCAAAAGGAGCTGAAATCCCTTTGGATTGCAGTACTTCATGCGTAGCTGCTCAGAAACAAACACTGCAGCTCGAGGGAGCTTCTGGAGTGCAAGCTCCCTCTGAAGCCTCATTCATACCACTGCATTTTGTCAAACACTTCCCAATGTTTATCTTCCCCATTCTTGACATCTGTCCTTGCTATGTGAAGATGCACCTGAAGTAGTTGCATTGGTGTAGTAATACATTTAAAATAGGAAGAGTCATGTGTTTTGTCAATAAAAAGGTGAGACAAGCTGTGAATGCTGTTTTTTCTCAGACAGGTCTGTGATGTCTGCTTGTCATGCTAATGGACCCAAGTATGAAATGTGCTGTGGACGTGGTGTTAGGAATTCTATGGTCCTGATGCAGTTTCCTCATTGACACACAGGCACTTTGGTGTATGGTGGCCAACTTGAGATCAGTTGGGCATGCTTCTGTTGGTGAGGCAACTGGTGGAAGTTTTATGGAAACATTAACTGTCAGATTGTAAAAGAAAACCTGTGTGCTCTGTTGCCAGTTTAGGGGCTATCAGGAATAAAGGCCCCAAGGGTATATTGATGAGAACAAATTTCAGTCAACACCTTTATCGAGGAAAAGGAGAAGGGCTGTGTACTAACTGTGTGGAATCTCCAAAGCATAAAGGCAATGAAATGTTGGGCTGATGGTAGAGAGCTCTGCAGAGTTCTTGTAAAACTAACAGTGTCATTGTACAAAAAGGTGGTAAAGGAGCTTAGTGTTAGATGAGTGTACTCTATGAAAAAATAATCCCAACCAGATAACATGGTGCTGAATTAGTAACTTGACAGTTACAGCTCGGGAAATTGATCTTGGCAAGTTTTCTTAAGTTGGCAGTTTGCTTAAATCCTCAATGCAGTGACCAGAGGCAACCAAAAAAAGCCAACAAAATGTCATGCACCAGGAGGAGGTGTACTGAGAGCAAGAGAGGGCATCATTTTTCCAGCATGTGAGACACTGGTGCTCTCATTGCAGTGTGGTGTGCGGTTCTGATCTCGCATCTTAGGAAGGATGCAGTGGAGTTAGAGGAGGAGCAGAGTAGGCAAGTGAAAAGGTCAAGGCTGGAAAGCTTTCACTATACAAAGAGATGCTGAAAATGCTGGGACTGTCTGCTTAGAGGGCTGGGGGAGTAAGTACGGCTGTGGTTTGCAAAGTCACAAAAACAGGAGCAAAAGTGAACAAAGAGCAGCTTCCACGGTCAGACCTGGGAGTACTGCATGAAGCCATAGGAGGGAGATGAACAGTATCGGCAGTTTGAAAAAGAGATTAGATGGACAGGAGATGGAGAAGAGAGGCTATGAGGATTGAAAAGGCATCCTCTCCCTTCACCTGTATCTGAAGGCTGGGAGTGATTAGGAACACAAAATGCACGCAGGCCGTGGCTGCTTCTGCGCTGTCCCTAAATACCAGCTCCTGGGTCACTGGTGAAGACAGATTGCTGCAATGTATGGACTGTTGGTATGACACAGCGGGATGTTTCTTGTTAGGTATGCAAAGCTGTATAATTACTGAAATGCATGCAAATAGGTTAATTAGAAAAGGAATTAAAAATGTCACATTCAGCTTAGTTCACTGTAGGTTACAGACAGTAATTTGTGTAGGTAAAAGGTCACAGAGCTCCTAAAAGCAGAGGAGGTGGGAATATTGCTGTGTCTGTGTGAGGAAAGATGACATAATGAGTTCTGGAAAGACATTTTCCCCCTCTCTCTTTTGCAGAAAAGAGGTTATGGGAGGACAAAAAGCTGAGCTAAATGCTATGGTTATGCTCAGTGCAATACAGCTTGAGTCATATATTAAATTTGTTTGAAAAACAACGCGATACATGAAGCTGCTTGAGAGCAAGTTAATTTCTGAAAAACATTTTGGAATTTTGTGGAAAAGATGGGTATTAGGAGAAATTCCACTAACTCTTGCCTCTAAAAGCAAAGTGCTACGTGGTAACATTTTCTGTAAGTAGATCAAATTCCTTGAGTTTTTTTAACGTAGGGAATATCTTACAGTTGTAGTATTGTTTACACAAAGTTGCATAAAGAAACTTCATTTAAACAATTAAATATGAACCATAATTGATAGGAATATCATGACAATCTCTTTGATGTCTCTGTGTACTGATATAGAAGCCCAAAATAAAATTCAATAGGGTGACTTAGGTTCTGAGCCACCGGGCATAAATGCCGAAAGGGAAGCTGTCAAAATATTATTGTTAGTTTCTGATCCAACCTTAATTTTGTTTACTGTTGTTATTGTTCTTGACGTGCATGTTACAATCAGCTAATGCCATTTTGAAGAGCAAATGAATCTGTTTTTTCCAGTTACTTAGATTTCCTCAAACTGAAGTATCTGTAGTTTAAGAAGCCCCAGCCTGTTCCAGGTGGAATCTGTCTTCTGTGCCATGAATAGAGGTTACACCAGGGGATGCTGGGAGCATCCAGCAGTTAAAGGGAGTGTTCTCAATGCTACTTCCACTTCTCCAGTACTGTTCACATCAAAAATTCATTATGTTATCTTTTACAGAGTTGGGTACCATGGGAGCCTACAGTAATACAGACCTGACAGCAGCCCTGATTAAAGCCCCATTTTGGCCTTGTCTCCTCCAGCAGGTTTTTACTTGTTATTAGCAATGACTGGAGATGCAGTGGTGTTAACAATCGCTGCAGTCTATACCAGCCAGAGGGATTTCATTGCTGTGTCATCAAACTCCTCTTTGAGTGGGGCTTTTAACATGGTGCAGGAAAGTCGTGACTCGGGTTTTTACTGTCGTCCTCATTGTTGCTAGCAGCAGTAGAGCTGCACTTGTAGATAATAAGTAGGATGAGAATCTGCAAAAAACTTACTGTGCTGTGCGGTGCTGGCTTTTTTTTTTTCCTGTTGAGAATGAATGCTTACCACAAAGGGTATATTTTCAATTGGTTTAGATCACTGTAGTTCCACTGAAGTCAACCAAGCTATGCTGATTTACACTAGTGGAGAGTCTGTCCAGAGGCTCTTGAGTGCTGGCATTTTACAGCGGTGACATTCAAAATGAATCAGTGCCACTGTGCTGACATTGCTCTGTGTCACAGTAGTACAGTGGCTGCTCCTAGAAGGCCAGGTCCTGATAAACTTCTTCCTGTTTAAATTCATGCTATTTGGTGAATAGTTTTTTTTCTAGTGTAAAGCTAGTTTCTTATCAAGTACTTATGGCAGTATCCGTAGATAACAATTAAATAAAAAAAATAAATCGACCTTTCATGAGATCTGCTCCAAACTTTTGCAATAAAATATTGATTTTAGTGTAACTGAGGAAAAAAGATTTCAGAATCAGCTCTTAGTGGGAGTGAGAAGGGCAGGAGAAGAATCATAGAACCACAGAATAGTTTGAGTTGGAAGAGACCCTTAAAGGCCATCTGGTCCAACTCCCCTGCAGTGACGCCTACGGCTCCATCAGGTGCTCAGAGCCCGGTCCTGTCTGACCTTGAATGTCTCCAGGGACAGGGCTTCCATCACCTCTCTGGGCAACCTGTGCCCGTGCCTCACCACCCTTACTGTAAAAAAACTTCTTCCTTATCTCCAATGTAAATCTCCCCTCTTTTAGTTTGAAACCATTTTCCCTTGTCCTGTCACAACAGACTCTGCTCAAGAGTCTGTCCCCTTCCTTCTTATAGTCCCCTGTAGGTATTGAAAGCCTGCTGTCAGGTCTCCCTGGAGCCTTCTCTTCTCAGACACGAACATTTGTAGTCAAAACCCGTGTGTTGAAAGTGTTTCAAGTTATTGTAGTGTGAAGAAATGTTTCTAAATATGTTTTTGAAACAAAAGATCAGCAGAGTGCAACTTAATTGACATGGTTTTTAAGACATTCCAGAATACTGAGGCTGTGGATTATAAAATATGCACAGTCACTGAATAACTTGGCAGTAGGGAGAGCAAAGAAAATGAACGTTGAGCTTTCCATCGTGCTTGTCTCTTGTTCCTGACTCTGCTGTTTTTATAAATGCTTCAGGAAGAGATGCTGAAGGGGGAGATGAAGAATATCAGATTAGCCCTAAATATTTTACACAACTGCAAGTGAAATCTGCTAATGCCGTGAACAAACTGCCTTACTCTGTCTTGAGTGTTATTAATAAAAAAACGATTTTTGTGTTAATAGAAATGTGTAGTTCTCTGCAGCACAAAACTGAAATATGCTGGATATGCTGAAGCTCCAGGTAATTTCCTATAAAATGAGGTTTCAGAGCTGTGTCTGAAGCTCAGTATTGTTTCCTCCTCTTTTTTAATTCATGTTAACAATCTGCCCAATGCATGTTGGTAGTTTATCCCCCCTTTTAACTTACACGATATCTTTATCTATGACAATTTTGCATGGGTGCTTCTGTGCATGTAATCAAATAATCATCTCTTGCATCTTCAGTAGATAAGGCAAGGAAAAAATAAATTATAATGAAACAGTAGCAGTTCTAAAAATCAAAGTATAATGATAAGTACAAATTTAACATGCAAAATTATGCAATGTTGCATAAACAGTATGGATTTCATGTAGCTTTCCTTTAGTCCAACAGAGTATTTTGTGTATATCTCCATTTTGATTTTTTTTCCAGTGTAAAATATCCAACATGATATGTAGAAAAGACAGAAATATAAGGGCTGATCAAGAATGGAACTTGCACTTACATGTTAGTATTTTGACCGATGAAAGTAACACTGCTAACACGTGACCTAGAAGTTTTCAATTCACTGATATTTTTATTTCCCAATATGTAGTACCGCAGTGCTGTGACTGATGCTAGGGGATGGTAGGAGAGAGAGGACATTTATGTGGAAATCAATGTGGGAAGAAAATAGGTGCTCAGTAGAGAGAGAAATTTTGGGGGATTCTATCAGTTCTCCCAGCACGTGACTGAAAATATCAGTGCTGGTTTGAAACCACTGCTACTTACCAGTTTGGGTTGTGTGCCTGCGTGACTGATATTACCCTATGCAAGATCTTCAATATCAAAACAAAGATATCTCCAATATCTTGAAGTTTCAAGAATTTTTGTTTTCTTTAGATATTTGTATACTTTATTTCTGATAAGCATATCATTTGGTCTCAACTGCTTTCTTCCAGAGAAAGCCATTCAAATTCAGGTTGTGTACCAGAGATAGTGCAGCTTTGTTTTACCAGTCTGGAGTATCTGCCAATGTTATTAAAACTGATAAACTTGTTGGGTTGCCTTTTAAGGGAAATTGAACCTGACTCAGGTGTGACAAATCATAATCCCCGCACTGACATCACATACGGCCAGGTATCATGTGGTGTCTCAGCAGCTGATCCCAGTGTTCCTCCTAACTCCAACATGTAACTTAATGGATCTGGAAGGATATATCCATCTGCTGAGTTTTTTTGGTGTGTGAGAGAAAAAGGACTGTTTTTTTTTTTTTTTTGACTGCAGCATAATTTTAAGTCTCACCAAAGGTAATTGTACAGAAAAGTACTCTTGTAGGGCTGACAAATCTACAAAGGACAACATGATTGCTGCCTTGCAGAAAAAAAGGTACGCAGGTGTGAGGCACTGTCTTTTTCCCCAGTCCTTCAGACGGTCCTTTCCAGGAATGTTTGTTCCAAAAAACTCACTTGAAATTCTGTACAAAAGGCATTGTTCTCTGCTGCGTTGCCTAGTGATGCTTTTCTGATGAATATATGAAATTCAAAATAAAACATGTATTTTTTTTTTTATCAGAAAATGAGGAATTACTCTTGGTCGAGATCCTTTTGTTCTGATGTATGTATTGCCTGCAATGTATTTGCATTCAGTCTGCAATATAGACCTGCTGGTGAGGGGGCTAGACAGCTTACCAGATCGTGACTAGATTTGTTGTTGATTTATGTATGGCATCATATAGATACTGAATAAATACAAGGGTTTTTCTTGCAGAAGTTCAGCCAAAGTGTATGATCAGACATCTTTCTCACTATTGAAGAACTGCTGGGCCCACACTAATTCACTTTTTTAACCTTTTGTTTTGTAACTGTTGAAGGTGGCAGTGCTTGTACGGTAGGCTTGGAATACCATGCAATAAAATATTCTCTCAGAAGCACGAACTCTCAGAAGCAGTCATTGTACAAACTGATTTTATCTTAATGCCAGGGCACTTCATCTGGCCCCTTTCTCTTCCTGTGGGAAGGTTTTTTCTTTTGTAAAACTAAAGATGAAATTAAGATCCTGATGACCTTTTGGAGGAATGGTATCAAGGTCTCCTTTCTGAAAGATGGTGTCATAGAGAAATCTTTAAGGGAGTACTTTTCATTTGATTGAATGAATAGATTTACAGCTGTCACTGCCCGAGTCCTGTGTGTTTTGAAGTTTTGTCCTTTTAAAAAAAAAAGTCTATTATGCACTGAGAATTAATATAATGGGCTAGAATGGTGCATCTTGTAATGGCAGGTGTCTTTGTGCTGTACTAGAAAGAGTGTGCATAGGCAAAAATATTCAACACAGACACCTGAATGCAGTGGACTCTGCGGTGGTCTGTACGCTCCTAAATGTGACATCGCCAGGTGTGCCTGCATCAGTGCTTTAGCTCAGGCCAGAAATGGGATTGCAAAGCACTCACCGGAGTGTCACTGTGGAGGTCCTTTGGCACACACAGCGGGGTGGCCTAAGTATCAAAGATGGGTATTTAGTGCAAACTGGTTTATTTGCCTGAGGCATCAGCTCCTTTAGAGTCAGATTACAGCCCGCTGTAGTCAGACATTTCAGAAGGCTTTTGAGCTGCCTTCAGCTGCTCATATCTGAAAAGTGTAGGATGCTGTAACAGGTTTTTACCTTGCAATCCAGTTTCGCATTGCTGTAAACTTATCTAAGGAAAAATAGTTATTATTGTTCGGAGGAGCATGGGTCAGTTCAGAGACAAGCTTTAACTTTTTTCTTACTTATTCAGAGCTTGGAAAATCTTTGACACTACTGTCTATTGCTTGAAGCATCATGTTCTTTGATCTTTATGTTGTCTCATCTTTATCCTCCCTGTTACAATTTCTCTTGCTTTTATAGCTTCTGTATTTTTCCTTATGTTAAGTTTTGTAGCATTATAAAATGTCTTCAAGAATTACTTTATTGTTTCTAGCCCTCAAGACATTTGTCTTTATTCCACAATCTGTTATTACCTTCAGTATTATCCTACCTCTTTTTCTGTCCCTATTGCAATTTCTTTTTTTTTCCTCTGCATTTCTACAGTGTGGCTCCTCTCTCTCCTACACGGACAAATTAATTTTCAGTCCTTCCCTGTTTTTTTTTTTTTTATTCATTACTTTTTCCTCTCCTTCATTCCTGTCCTCGAAGACTAAAATATGGAGAACCAGACTCAGCTTCCCTGCAGAGAAATCAAATTGTTCTTTCTACCTCAGATGGGCTTCTACCAGTACCTGAAATAGCTTTCTTGGAGTTGTCTTAGATATGTGATATACTCATCAAATAAACACCATCGAAGTTTTGTTTCTTTTTAAGAGGTTGGACTGACCGTGAGCGGTTAACATAAAGGTACAAAGCGATTCAGTGCTGTGTTAATGAGCACAAATTGAAACCAACAACAGTGCATTTGTCAGAGGAATGCCGAGGATCGCTTGTGCGTGTTTTTCACTCAGCTTTGTACCACCAGTTGTTAAATAATTCAGATTTTAGTCAAGGTATATCGTGTGTCAAGGTATATTTGGTGATAAAGGAAAGTGAGGCAGCCTCTGTGTGCATCAGAGGGTGATAGGAGTGGGGCTGCGTGTCTGTGTCTGGGTTTGTATGAGGAGAGGAGGTTTGGCTTCACAAGACAATTGCAAACAGGCTCTGGAGGAATATTGCTCTGCTCAGCTAATAAAGGAATGCTGCACTGTTTGTGCTCTGCTACAAACAGTAATCAGTTTTACTTGTTTGTGGATAGCAGATTTGTTTCAAGACCTGTCAGTAATACTCAAAATATTGGTTAACATATGGGTATGGTGAACTAGAGCCTGGATTTGTTGAAATGATGAATTGATAGACTCCTAGATTGTTCATAGTTCAATATATTATTTTTCCTGCCTATCCCCTTTCAAATGTGTATGACATCAGTATGCTGTGAATGCACTGAGTGGATTTAAATCTTTATTTAGCTGGATCTTCTGGTTTGTTCAGGGGATTGTACAATGAAATATGGTGAATTTTTTCCATTAGTGCTGTGCAGATTGAAACACAGATGCTAGCTGTATACCGTGATCTAAATCTCTATCAGATGGTCTAATCTGGCTCTATACTTCATGTAGACTTTCAAAAACCCCTTTAGCACTTATGTTCCGATAGGGTAGCTTTAAGGTCTGCAAAATAGGCTACAGAGCTCACATATCTGTTTCTCGCATTTTTCAGATTAAAACAGTAACAGCACCGGTAACATAATTGGGAAAAAGAACACAGCAGTTTGTGTGCTGAGGAGGAAAGTTTGAGGTGGTCATAGCCAATGCAGTGGAAAAATCCTAGCTATATTCTTAACGTGGTCCTAGAACTTGCTCAGCAAATAGCACTGCAGTTTTTCTGCACCACTGATACTGCAACTGTTTCTTGACAAATCCCTTTATATTCTGTATTGAAAACAGATTCATAAATATGGCTCTTTTATGGTGAATTCAATACATTTCTTATAAGCTGCACTGTCATTAGAATATATCTGTGAGGTGTACACCACGAATGTTATGACTGTGGTATAAATCTACTGTATCTTTGAAAATTCTGGTAGCTTCTTCAGAAAAGAAAAGAAAAATAAATGTTTATATAGAGCAAACCAATTGTGGAATAGCATTCGGTTTATCATTTGTGCTATTGCTGTTTCTACAGATCTGACAGAGTGATAATTTTGGGTGAATATTTTGTTAAGACTGATAGTCTGAATATACCGATCATTTATATTTAGGGCTGGCTTGATTTTAAAAATAGACATCATTAATATTCTGAAATAACAAATATGTAGAGTTCAAAGTATTCTGAACTGCAATTCAGAGAATCAATAAGTACAACTACTTTGTTATGTTAATAGATGGTTGTTGGAGTACCAAAACTATTGGATGCTTAGCACACTCTTGGGATTGCTCGGAGTATTTTCAATACTCGTCATCAATCTGTTCAGTTATTCCTCCTGGTTTTTGAAGGCAGCTTTCGATACTGGTGATTAGATATCCTATTTAAAAGGAATCATGTGTTTAAAAAGATAAAAACAAGACCAAAATCTCCTCACCTACGTTTATGATTTTTTTTCCATTTTTATTGTATTCTATCCTTGCCATTATTCTAACCTGCATTTAGGAATGCTGTTAAAGAGTTTTAGCTTGGGGTATTGTTTATTCTCATTCAGATGATCTTTGGGTTGTGCAGGGCTTTTATCTTCTAGATATGCATGTCATAGACATGTTTACGCTAAAAAGCTGAGATTAATTAATCGAACACAGTAACTGTGGTATTTAAAGACACCTTGATAATAAACTGTGATAAACTGAATTAAATGTTAGCTGGGAATTTTGTTCTATGACACTGCTAAACACTTTTCCTACCTGGTGGTGTGTTAGTTGAGACAAAAAAAAAAAGGGGGAGAAGAGTGAGAACAATGTAAGATAGTCATCAATGTAGCAGTGGTCGTACCAACGTTAGCCTTTGGGACCAATATTGGGATGACAAATATTGTGACGTATTAGGGCACCTTGCAGAAAAATAATTTGAGTTGCTAATTAGTGAGAGATGTTTCAGTTATCCTGGTGTACAGAAACTGGGAGCCTGTCTGTTGACATGTCTCCACATCAGCTCTTGCAACTTGAATTACTCAAAAGCAAGAGACCTTTTGATGCTTTCAGACATTGCTGTAAAGGATTGCTTTGTGTTTGTAAGTGGTCGCTTTCTGATGAAGAGTAGAACAAGGAGGAGCACAGTGGTGCAACTGGTGAGACAGCTAGTATTCCAAGCACTTGCAGTAATGATTTCCATGGAGCTGCTTTCAGGCACAGCAACACCCAGGTTACAAGGCAGGGCTGCAGGACATCTCTTAACCTGTAGTGTCAGGGAGCGCTTATTTTAGGGCTTCTCTGGATCAAGGGTTTTTGTGGAGAGCAAAGCACTATGCTGCAGTGAGAACAGACCTTTAACTAGTATTCTACAAGAACTTATTATTTCTCATAAAAGCCCCATTGCACGAAGGTAAATTTCCACTACAATGCAACCCAGCTAACACACTAAAAAATCTGTGCCTGATCTATTTGTAGCTATAGATTAAATGATTTCACATCTAGCTGCTTTAGTCTTCTCACACAGCCCATGTTTCCTGGAGAGAGCTATGCTGATGCTGTCATGAGCAGCCTTTCAACAGCTACCGAGTTATTTAGGCCAGATGTATGCAGAGCATATACGCTTCATCCTGGTTGGAACTGTTTAACTGTAGCGCTCTAGGATCGCTCGGGTCTACGTCATATTTATTCCAAATGCTCAGCAGTTATGCTCGTTAAGGGGACAGGCTGCTTTCCAAACTGTCTATGTGCATGTCTATGTATAGCCTGTATGTTATATATAGACTCAAGAATACATGCTGGTATGCTCCTCTGCTGAATAGGAAGGGAGGTAGAAAAGTGGAATCAATAGGAAAAAAAAAAAAGAAGCAATCAGGATAAAATTAGGATAGACTTAGAAGCAAATTAGAGCTTCGGAGTCTGGGTTTTCAGAAAAGCTCAGCAGAGAACTACAGCAACGTGTGCTTTCACGTTCATGAGAATGAAGAGCCCTCCCACCAGTGTGGCTCTGGGCAAGAGGGCCTAAAGCCTTGTGAGTTCATAGTGATGTGGCAGAATTGTACCATTGCCAGTTTCTGTGAGCCGCTGAGGATGCTTATTTCTGTCTGTATATTCTTTGTATAGTCTTAAAATACACCATACTAAGGAAATGATGTTGAGCAATGGGTAAGAAGGTACCCATGTCTGATACAAAAATTAGCATTTTAGCAAGCAAAACTGATTTGTGCTGTTTTTCTTTTTCTCTTTAAGTTTGGATGATAGATAACATGGGATTGTTAGTTTGTTTAATTCTTCAGTTTTATTACCTGTTTAGCAAAATATGTTTTGACAAATGATCTTCAAAAGGGAATTCCCACTTGTCATAAAGAGTCAGTTCCTGGGAGTGATGTTGGAAAAGGTTAAAGTTGAGTGGAGCATTTGTTTCTAAAAAATGGAAACTTGAAAGGGCACTTTCAATTACTTAGAATATGGAAAAGGTACTTTTGAATGTGGATTGATATGATAAAAGAATTTCTAGAACAGTTTTGAGAAACACGTTTCGCGGTGTCTGGAAAGTCACTGAACTTTTAAAATATGCAATATGCATTATCTTTTTAAAGTAATAATTTGGAAGAGAAAAATTAGAAAAGAGCAAAACTAGCATATGGTCAGATGGTTAGTACTTCCTTGCTGCAAGACATTTCTTAATGAAATGTTTCTCGCTGCAGAACTCCAAAATCTTACTGTAGTTAATACTTCATTAGAGCCATGGAGGACTATGCTCTGCTCTTTTCACACTAAGGAAGTGGAAGTAAGGAAAAGTTTCTTATTTTCACATAGCAGTTAGAACTAATCTGTCTCTAGCAGGAATTTATGCTGAATTTATAGCGCTGTTGGTTGTGCCATTCTTCCTTTTCTTTGTCCTCACTGCGCTTGATGCAAACTATACTGAGGTCAAGGAGATAGTTTTTCCCAGGCCACTACTTTCCTCTGAGTTTGCCTGATTCCGTCTTGTCTCTGCTGTAGTGCAGAAGATGTGCCCTGGTTGCTCTGCCCACGAAGGATTCCTCGGGTGCAGCTGCCAAGCATGGGAAGTGTGAGATTTTTGTGGTGTTACATCAGACAGAGATGAATTCTTCCTGCTCTTGGGGTAGTTTGGTTCACCTGTAGTGCAGTCAGGTAAAGGTATGTCATTTGTCACTTGTTCAATAGTGGGACCGTATTTTTGTATCTGACTGGATTAATTCAATTCAGAATCTTAGTTTTTTTGTTTTTCTTTTTCTCCCCCCACCCAGTTTTAACATATTTGAGGATGTCCTGCAGTCTAGGAGGTTTTCTTCACTTCCAGAATTGCTAAGAAGAGATCATTAGGTACTGTGAGTCTTCCATGACTGAGAACAATTATGAAAGAAAAAAATGTCAATTTCATGTAGCTGCTTCATTAAAGATAAGGAATCGTGTTGGGTAAGAAATCTAAGCAGTAGACACACAGAACATATATGACCTTAGCAGCAGCAGGCATTAAAGTGATGTCTCATTAAAACAGTATTTGTTAAAACATCTAACCTACCTGTTAACATTTTCTAAGAGTAACATAATCCCTCAGTTCTCCTTACTGATAATATTTCCAGACAAAGGAGATATCCTGATCTTTCTGTCTTGTAAATTAATTTATATCCAAATCAAAGTATGCTCCAAAACATGACGATGTTCTTGCCATTAAAGTTTATATTAAACTAAGTGAGCTTCACTTTAGGTTAGCAGTTACAAGTGTGGGTACTTACCCCTTTTGTATGTCTCACAGATGCAGTCATATTGTACAGCAAAATCTATTAGTAGCTCCTTCTTTTTTTCCTTGAGATATATGCAGGCAATCTCACACATCTCAACTTCTCTGGCATTTAGCAGTCAATTTAAGAGTAAAATTAAAATGCTTTCCTGTTCTGAAAGAACATTTGTTTTAAGAAACAAGTGACTCTAAACGATCAGACCAATTTTAAGTGGAGGTTGTGGTGAGGTAGAGGTTGGCTTCCTCCCCCAGGTAACTGGAGATAGAACAAGAGAGAACAGGCTCAAGTTGCGCCAGGGGAGGTTCAGATTGGATATTAGGAAGAATTTATTCCCAAAAACAGTGGTTAGGCATTGGAACAGGCTGCCCAAGGAAGTGTTTAAGGAAAGGGTAGATGTAGTACTTAGGGACGTGGTTTAGTGGGCGGTATTGGTGGTAGGTGGACAGTTGGACTAGATGATCTTAGAGATCTTTCCCAACCTTAATGATTCTATGATTCTATGAAGTGGATGTACTCTCTTATACAAAGCCTTCAAAATGGGAAGGATATTTGTCTTTAGTATATCTTTTCCACTGGTAATGTATTTTTATAGAATTCCTGTACTAAATATTGCACTCTGTATAGTTGTACTGACCAAAACTAAGCATTCGTGTTTGTTTTCAGCTTGGATAAATTCTCCATCTGAATAGTTTGACCGTGTCTGTTTATACTCTGATTCCACAGGGTTCAAAAACTTGATGTTCAGATTCTGATGCAGTACTATTAGTGGTTTCACTGTGACTTCAGCATATAAAAGCTGTGAAGAAGTGTGTGCCCCGCACAGCACAGTTGCAGTAAGGAATGATGTATGATTAAGAATTGCAGACTTGATCTTGGAAAGGCATGAGTATATGTGCCTGTTGTTGTGCTTGAACAGTCACTCGGGGAGTTACCACTGTAAGCACAGGAGTGCTGTCTTTGAAAATTATTTACGTTCAATGAGACATCTCCTAGTCTCTATTCTGCAGTGTTTGGAAAAAAGAAAAGAAAAAAAATCAACAAAAACTCAGGGAAATGCAGAGATCAAATAGTTCTCCAGGCCTTTCAAAGACTGAGTGGAAAGAAAAACACTAAAAACATGGTTTATTCCATGAGAACACATCTCTTGTTTCACTATTAAAACATAACCCCGTTTCCTACAGCAAAATATGCTGTCACATGCCAAAACCAAAAAATGATTGTAGTCTTTTGGGAAAGTGGAGAATACTGTAGAGCACAGCTTTGAGATATCTTTGCAACCAAAGCAGCCCTGCTCGGGGATAATGAAAGTACAAAGATGGTGTGTGAAATACTGACTTGTAGTCCTAGATGTCCTGTAACTATCCTGATAGTATTTGTACTGATCACATTGTTGTTGCCATTTGGAAGAGGTAACTGTCTGAATGTAATGAATGAAAGTAGTGATTAATTAATTTTTAATTTTGGGTTTTGCTCTTCCTGTCCCTGAGAGCAATTTTTGTTGCAAAAGTGATGGTTTTAGTGGGAAAAGAAGAATAGCACACGTTCCTTTTTTTCCCTGTTTATAGAGCACTTCAATTGGTTTGAGTTGCTGCACAAAAGAAGGTGCAGGATTGGGATGAGCGCCCAGCAGAGCTGCGTGCATGGTTTCCTCTCTTATTTGTGCACATTGTGAATTTCCTCATCTTCCTAGAAGTTTCTGCGAGGACAAATTTTGGATTTTGTTGTGGAAAATGTTCCTTTTCTTTCTTGTTAACTGTTATTATTTGGTAGGAGATGAGATATGTGGGGAGACTATACATTCTCTTATATTTAATACTTGGGAGTGTTGCTAATCATTATTTTTTTTTAAGTATTTTTGAGGTTAATTATTGTAACTATTGCAGCCAGTAAGATAGTAAGAGACCTTCACTGCAAGAAGTATTGTAACTTGCTCATGGTATCCAACAGTCAGAAAATGCTCAGGTAAATGATAGAGCTTTTGCAATATAATTATCATTAGTCATTATGAGAAGCAGTCTTATTAGGAATTCGTAGGCTCAGAACAAATCTGTTTTGGTGACGAGCAAAACTTTTCATGCTGACCAATTCCGGGAGTGATAGTGAATTGAATTGAATTCATTTCCAAAGAATTTGATTATTTTTTTCACTCAAAATTTTGTATCTAATTTTGTAACTAAATTACCAGTGTTTGCTTACCAAAGGGCTAATCAGGAAGCATTCTTTTATTGGTATGTTATATTCTATTATAATGAAGATAAAAAATAAATCAAGTCCATTTAGCTTTTATTAAGCTTCAAAAATGAGTACTTAAATAAAATTTCTTTGCACTAAAGGAATGATAGAAGGTTCCTGCAACATGTTTGGGTATTTCATTTTTATTGGAGAAGATCTTTGAAAGAGAAGAGCTGCTGGTGTCCTGCGCCTGCCTCGCATGAAGCATTCTGTGTGCTCTCAGT
This sequence comes from Pavo muticus, assembly GCA_016647715.1. Classification (NCBI taxonomy): domain Eukaryota; kingdom Metazoa; phylum Chordata; class Aves; order Galliformes; family Phasianidae; genus Pavo; species Pavo muticus. The sequence continues at coordinate 2,278,879 of JACDJE010000035.1, read as the reverse complement.
GCTCCTTGTGTTCTGTTGCAGCTCTAAGAGCAATGTTTGAGACTGTTGACTGCAAACCACTGCGAACTTGTTGGTGGAATGTGGTTCAGATGGACGGTGGCTCTATTACTGCCTGCCCAAGGCCTGTGCTAGGCACAGGCTGATGTGTGGACCCCTTCATGGAGGTCTTTTCTCCATCACCCAATCCTGGCATGTGTAGGGTGTATGCTGAGCTGTGTTTTGTTTGCCTTTCTGTTGTGAGGCTGCTAGAGGAGATGGGGTAAGAGGTTCTGTCTTCTGTAGTCATCCATTTGCTGATGCTGGGGTTTGATCTAAGGAAAAAGATCTGACTTGGTTGTTAGTTTTATTTTTCTTTTTTTTTTTTTTTCATTTAGGTTCCTTGTCTGCAGTGCATTAGAGTAAAACATTAATGTGTTGTAGCTACTGTTGCTGTCAGAGACTGGATATCAGCAGGAACTAAAAGAAAACAGAAACATTTCTGTTGTTTCAACAAGGGAGCTGTTTTATTGCTGGTAGTCCAGAAGTGATCCAGATTGCCTATTTCCACTTGTAATCAAAGCCTTGCCAAGAGGTTTGTGTGTGTCTTGAAGAGTTTTTGTTGTTATACTAAGAGCACTAAGATACACTAAAAATATTTACTGCATGTAAATATTTGTCATACACTTACAAAATTATTACCTGAAATTCATATAGCCAAAGGCTATGAAAACTGTAAACCCCAAAGGGTCAGAGGTAAAGAAAGGCATCTGCAAGAACAACTGCAGTGTGGAGGGCATCAGAAAGATCTCTCTCTCAACACAAGGTTGAGCAATGCCTTCAGCTGCTCCTAGCCCAATGCTCTTTTCGGAAGTCTAAAACAACAGCCCACGTTCGCTTTAAAAAAGTTTTGAGCATGCATGTATGCTATACATGACAGACATTTTCCCATTTACTCTTGGTCCCTTAAATCATCTGCCTAAGCGTGTTTGTACCTTCCTGCTGTGGGTATCAGCCATATATTGCTCAGATCTATAGACCTCCACTTGTTATTTGGACTGTAAAACATACCTAGACATTCTGAGTTTCTAATTATCGTACTTTTTATGGTCTGAATTTCCCAATCTCATTATCTCCTAATACCTAAATCTATCCAGACATTCAAAGTTTGGTGTAGCTTTCTCTTGACTTTCTGTTCCTAACTTCAGCAAAATGTTTCCTTTCCTGGAGTGCCCCATGTGTATACGAAGGGTGAGACCTCTCTTTACTGCTGTCCCTCAGATTACTGCGCTGCTCAGACAACTTCAGGTACCTTGGGATGCACGTCATATTCATGTCCAGGGCTGTGTTGGTGAAATGCAAAGCCATAACTGAAAACTCCTTCAAATCCTCACCCAACTTTCTGTACATAATTACTAGTGTAAAGTCTACCTCCAGCTGTGTGTCTAATTTGCACACGCAATTATTTCAACTGCCCAATACGAACTGGGTAACTGCACAAACAGGTGAACGTAATTAGTCATTTGCATTTGTAATTACCTCATTTGCACATGCAGTTGTAGCAACTCTGCATTCTAATTAGTTTTAAAATGTCTGGTGATATGCTGCTCCCTCACTTTGTGTATTCAGACAAGTCTGTTGTGTTTCAGAGTGATAGAAGACCTCGGGCATGCTGGGTGGTGTTTTGGGGTCAGGGGGTGCTGCTACACTGCGTCAGGGCCATCCAAGATGCTAGGCGAGGAAGGATGGTCATTCTGAGCATGTTTTCTCCTTCTTGAGCCTCGGTGACTTTGCAGGCAGGATTCAGATATTGAATTGCACTTCCTGATTGTTTCCATGTGCTGTAGTCTGAAATTTGATCAGTTTCTGTTAGAGTGAAATAAACTAAAATCTATGTCAAGTTCATTCTCGGTAAATCTCTGGAGTATTGTTTTTTTCACAAGTTGAAATTGTGTAGGCTTTTCTATATTACTGAACTAGTACGACTAAATGGGTTAAAAATGCAAAATAATGTCTGTACCAAACATTTGAGGTCTTCCTCTGTGTATCATTGTCTGGAATCCCAAGTCTTGTAGATAAAGTACAATATATGTAGTTTGAGAGATAGTAAATCAACCCAGGGAAGGTGATCATTAAATAGATTAAAATGCATGAAAATTACCTAAATGGAAACCATTAGACTAAATGAAGCAGCTACAGTATAATATCCTGATGACTCTAGAAACTTTATTTAGATCATAACTGTACTGATGTAGTGCAAATCCCGTGGTTAAAGGGAACGTAACATATCTCTCCCTCTTCAGCCTCTGCCTCTCTTTCTTTAAGAATTTCAATTTCAGTTCCTCCACAGCTTAATAAGCAGTTACCTCAATAAAGGCATTTCCCAACATTCTGCACCAATCTACATTTTGATGTGGTGCGGCATGAAACCTTATCTCAGTGTGGCATGTTTGCAGGAATAACAGTGTTTAAATAATGACTGAAATGAAGCATGCAAATCTTTTGTAACCAAAATGGACACACTGAGAAATCTCAGGTCTCCGCTCCCATTACCACTTTGCTATTCTTTTCTGAGACTGACACTCATACATCATACTCCTCATGAAGACATTCCCAAACCCCACACATATTTTGGTTTAGTTCTCTGCTCTGTGTTTCTTTATCATTTCACTGGGCGCCAAGTTTTGGTCTTAATGCCAAGCTGTTTCTTGATTTTTCATTAAAAATGTGTATCGCTATTTCAGTTTAAACCTCCTAATGAATTATCCTTTCCTTCTCTTCCAAGTATTTGCTGTGTAATTTCTGGATCATGACTGTCACTTGTGCTTCCCGTGTGTTCTATGTATTGTATGCATGAACTTCTCAGAGAATTACAGGGTCAGATTTCCTACACGCATTATTTGATTATTTTTGTAATTGTATTGAATGGGCTGTTTGAGTCGGCATGTTTTAGTCGTGTACATCCTGATACCACTGAAACAAGAATTTCAGTTTTTGATTTCTCATGCTACTGTGCTACCAGGCTGGCCAGAAATGCCCCAAACCATAGATGCCCATCATTGTGTGTTAATTTCATATTCTTTCTGACTATTGTGCTGCTCTTTCACATACCATTGCTCTATCTGCATGCATACAGACATTTTATGAGATCTTTTAGGGAATTAGAATTCAACAATGGCACGCAGTAATAGCTTCCTAATGGAGTAACTAATGGCTATTATTCCATAACTCATCAGAATTAGGATTCCTAATTCTGAGTGATATTAAAATAATAAAATGAAGAAGACTGGTTTTTTACCAATTCTTTTACCAGTATTTGTAATTTATCGTTATAATATCTCAATTTGTAATAGGGATTTTCTTTTTTTTCTTTTTTTTTTTTTAACCAAAAAATTTTGACTGTCCTGGCTCCTGTAATGTTAGTGGTGCTCCTGCGAGCAGGCAGTTTGCCCACAGTGCAGCATGCTCTGTGCCATTTGAGAGAAGGAAATGGCAAGGGGGGAGAAGATGGGGGCCCCAGGGTGCTCTGAGGGATGCACTGACTGCCAGTGGCAATGGGAGTGGATGGCAGTGGGAGCTGCCGGGTTCTGAGTTCTCATCAGTTTAGCAGTGTATGTCTGAAGGTAAAATTAGAAATGTATTCCAAAGAGTGCCACTGCACTTTGCCACGAGAGGAAGAGGATGTGAGGGAATTGAGAAGATGTAAACCTCTTACAGAAACCTGCAGAGAGTAGCTGAGAGGGCTGGGAGCTACTGGGGCATAAGAACCAGAAGTTTCTCTGTAAGACAGAGGCTTAGCCAATCTGCCTCCATATGGCTCTGCAGAATTAGTGTTGTCTCCTCTGATTTTGAATTAATAGATTTTTTTATGAAGAACGAATGCCAAAATCTTGGCCATTTGTCTGAGCTATATGAGAGCTCCGAGAGTGCCGTTAGCAAAAACCAACAGCTTTAAAATTCTTGTGTTTCTCCTTGGCAATCTGCAGGCAAAAAAGCTGGAACCTGTGTTGAGGTACCAGACCTGTGCCCAGGGTGGCAGTGAGGCACAGCCCGCAGCTCTGCTGCCTTACTCTGTGCTGGGCCACTGCTGCCCATCCTGGAACAGGGTTGCTGGGAGCACTCTGATCTGCTTCTGTTGCCTGTTAACTGCATCCAGAGAAGTCTTCATTAAAATAATAAAAATAGGATGAACTGTGCATTCCTATCTGAGTTGCAGTGCATGTTACAGTGCAAACTGAGGCAGGTTTTGCTACACAGGCTCTTCCCAATTAACTGGGCTCTTCCAGCAGGACCATGTGAAGGGTTACAGAATCATAGAATCACAGAAAGTCTTAGGTTGGAAGCGACCTTAAAGATCATGTAGTTACAACCCCCTGCCATGGGGTGGTTCCCACCTGCTAGGTCAGGCTGCCCAGGGCTCCATCCAACCTGGTCTTGAATGTCTCCATGGATGCACTTCTTGTTGAATGTCCACACCCAGCTCAGACTCCTGACTTAATTTTTTTTTCACAGTCCTTTCCTCTGCTCTCTACTGCTGCTAATTATGTATATACTCTCCATTCACAAAAGCAGATGTTACCGAAATTTGGTATTTTTATCACTGCTGAACATCCAGCTGTGTCTCTATCGGTGTATGAAGATCATACAGTAGCACTGTAGATCTGCTTATTCCCTTTCAGTCCCACTTGGACACAATTTTTTGTCTGTGCAGCAGCCCTACCTATTAATTTTTAGATTTGTTTACACTTTAGAATCACATCCATCAAAGCAATGTCAATACAATTATAGAAAACTCTATTAGGAAATGCTTGTTTTTAGCATTTTCTTCCTTTGCTGGCATGGAGAAAATGTGCACCTGCTGAAGCAGTCACGGCACCACATGCCCTTCCTGGCCCTGTGCAATGCCAGCTGAGCTCCCAGCAGCAAAAAAACACAGGTAATGCAAATTCAAGTAAACCTTAACAACACAAGGCCTGCCTTCTGCTGACAACACAGGAGAAAGTATGAGTCTTCTATGGCAGAACTCTTTGAGGAAGTAAAAACTTGCACGCGCAGTTTCAATTATGCCTCATCTGATCACTCAATCTAAAATCTAGACCAGGTTGCTCAAAGTCCCATCCAGCCTGGCTTTGAATGCTTCAAGGTTGTGAATGCCCCCTTCCTGGAAGCATTCAAAGCCAGGATGGATGGAGTTTAAGCAACCTGGTCTAGAGGGAGATGTCCCAGCCTATAGCAGGGGTGTTGGAACTAGATGATCTTAAGGGTCCCTTCCAACCCAAACCATTCTATGATTTTTTTATTATTTTTTTTCCTGACAGCCCAAGTTAGAAAACTGGCAGTAACATGCCAGTGGTCCCGGTGAAATTAATTCGTTATTGCTCTGTATGTTAGGCTACGAGCTGGCGAGGCACTGCCACTGCTGTGGGCAGTGCGGCACGCAGACAGAAGCTGTGCAGTGTGGAGGGGCTGTGCTTGGCCAGGCACTGCTGGCGCGGAGCCGCCGGCGTTTGGTCCTTTGCAGGGATTAGAATGGATACCCCGCATCTTGCCATCCCAGGTTGAACAAAGATCCCAAATGACTCTCTTGTTCTGCCTTATCTTACAATGCATAATGCACATTAAAGAGGCTGGTTGTGTATTCTGAATGGTTTTTAATAGAGTTGGTGTTTGGATTCTTGCTGAAGTGCACTAGCTCCCTTATTTCCAAGTGCAGCACGCAGCAGCTATGAGCGCATGCGGTAGCTTACAGAGCCTCTATTCCCATTGCATTGTTCGGGGATTTTTATTTCATACATCATTTCTTAGTCACAGCTGTATAATCATATATCAAGTCTATAGAGCATAGCATGGCATTGAGGATGTATTCTGAATACACACTAAATATTGAAAAATCAACACAGATAAAACTGTATTTTTTACTGCAGCGTGCCAGAGCCAATTTCTCAATTCTCCAGAAGTCTGCATGCTTTCCTAACAACTGCAGACCATTTGTCAAGGAAAAAAATCTACCGAGATAGATTCAGAATAGATTTGGTTTTCTTAGGCACTAATGTAGTCTTGGGAGCTAATAAATAAATAAGTAACCAGGAAAAGAGCAAGCTGTGCAGAGAAATGTTGCCGGCACTGTAATGGTCCTCAGTTGGGGCAATTGTATCCGAACACCTCCTGGTGCAGTGAGCAGTTTTGAGCTCACAGAGGAACCCTTGGCACAAACCATTAGTACAAGAAGTAGGCGGGACATGTAGGGACAAACAAGTACAACCCAGCTGCAGCCTCTTAAACTAGAGGCGTTATTTCTGTTATTGATAGCTGTAATAGTTTTTATCTTTTCTTTGTGCAGGCTTCTAGAGAGAGATGGCACTTAAACAGCCTGTTACAAATGCCCTGGGTTTAGTGGCTGTGAGGTCTGCAATAATGCTCCTGATCTAATTATCATTCATTTACCCACTAAGTGCCCAAGGAAGCTTCAGGCAGCTGTAGTTTTGTCTGTGAGGATGAGGCTGCTGGCAGGCCAGCAGCTCAGGCTGGCACAGCCCTGCCTTCCCATGGGCTTCTTGCATGTGAGCAGCTCCCACGCTGCCCACCTTCCTGCAGAAGCTGTTCCTTAGGCGGCAACATGCAGGTTCATGTGTAGCAACAGGGAAACCTGGAACAGAACTGGAGTGGGGAAGTCCACAGGAGAAGCTGTAGACACGACTACCAATTTTTTCTGTAGGATTGCTTGTTGTCTTAATGCCTGGATGTGGGAATGCTTTATTCCAGGCCATTAGCCACAGAGATGGACTTGATAGATTTGGAGTGATCTGTGAGCAAGTGGTGTAGGTCATGATGTGTTTGGAGTAGGTATTCTGGACCATCTGTACAATCTCCCTTTTTCTTTTTTTTTTTTTTTTTTTTTCCCTAATCACCTTTGGCTTTTTATATGTTTATGTGTATTTTTGATTTGCACAATATTCCTCAGAGAGAAGGACCAGTCCTGAAGACCCAGGGGGTGGTGAAAAGGCTTCTATGATATTATTTCTACTGATGGTGAGGTGTCATTATGGGGACGGACTCTTGAGCAGGGTCTGATGTGATAGGACAAGGGGAAATGGTTTCAAACTAAAAGAAGGGAGATTTGAATTTGATATAAGGAAAAAGATTGGGTTTTATTGTTGTTATTGTTCTGATTTTTTTTACAGTAAAAGTGGTGAGGCATTGACACAGGTTGCACAGAGAGGTGGTGGAAGCCCTGTCACTGCAGACACTCAAGGTCAGGCTGGATGGGCTCTGAACACCTGATGGAGCTGCAGGTGTCCCTGTTCATTACAGGGGAGTTGGCCCAGATGACCTTTAAAGGTCCCTTTCAACTCAAACGATTCTATGATTCTTTGGTCTTAGTTGGTCACATGTGAAGTCCCCTCCAGTTCTGTATTTCTTTCCTTTTTGAAAAAGATAAATAAGAGAGAGATCATACACTATAGCTACAGGAATGAGAAACAGAAAAGAGAAAGCAATTGGCCAAATCTGACCAGTTCTAAGCAGCTTGCTCTGCACTCCACAGCATAAGTAGGTATGGATTGATTCAAAGCCTTGTTGACTTCTCTAGAGTTCTTCTATTAATTTCTCAAAAGTTTGGATTTAATTGTCTGAGAGCAGACAAGAGCAGCTGTTAGTGAAAGACAAACCAAGGCTCAGGTGCCCTGATGCTTTCTTCTCCCCTCTTGCTCGTTGTGGCTCACTGTGCTGGGCCTTGGCCCCACTGGCTGAATCTGCACATGCCAGTGGAGCTCTGCTCTCTGCAGCCAGGAGGGCCTTTCCTTCCCTGTTACACTCAGATGTTCTCATGCTGCGTTCTCTTAAGCTAATATACAGCTTAATTTACATGCGGCAGCCCATGCTTTTCTTTATCTAGTTATCCCATTCACCTGGCTGCATGGAGATGTCACTGGGCGGTATGCAAATCAAATGTAATACTTTAGCGGTTATTACATTAATAATATCCCCAGCTCTTGCATTGTTTCTGAGCTCAGCTTTAGGAAAGCAGCCTCTGTACCACAGCACATCTTCCTTTGCTTCTCCAGCATACCCAGCCCTGCGCAGGAGAAACCACAGTGCACTCGCACAGTAGCTCCCATCAAAATGAAATCACAACAGTTTTAATCTTATCAGTCTCAAATAGTGGCAGAAGTCTGTGCAAACTCAAGTCCTTGCTGTCTGACAATATCAGTGAAGAAACATAGCACATCCTCATCCAGGCTATTAGTTGTCATAGCGAGCTGACAGTACACAAAGAGCTGCAGTACACAGTGCCAGCTCTACAGCTGGAGATGATCCTTAACACACTTTCTTCCCCCAACCCCTCGGGGCAAAAAGCAACCTTTACTTCAGGATGGTGAGGGAAAAACAGCCCAAAACATCCTGTACAATTTATCTAAGAAAGCTTCAATGTCCATTTTATGGTACTTTGAGATTTTATTTTGCTGCATATTTCTTTCCGTCTCAGAGCTTTGCAAATGATGATAAAATACACAGGACAGCATGCACAAGGTCTTTAAATGGCTCAGGGAAACAGCTGGGATTTTTCTCCATATCTGTGGTTATTTTATTTTTTTAAGCATAACTTCTCTCTCTCCTTGCACTTCTCTGACCACCTTGAGATCTGTTATCTGTGGTACTCAAAAGTTAATAGAAAATAAAGATCACAGTGATTTAGTGTGGCTATTGAGGTTAATACTTGCGCACTGCTAATCAGTGATGATGAGCAAAGTTGTTTACACATCCCTGGTGGCAAACACTTAAAAAAAAAAAAAATCTTTAAAACCCATTGAAAAAGAGTCATTAAAACTTCGCACTCAGATGCATTCTGAAAGATGTGCTTTCAGGTGACAGATGAGCTAGGCCATCTTTCCAAGTCCCCATGGCTGCACTCCCAATGTGGGTGTTTATTGGTGTGTTGGCCCATTCCCCTAATTGACACGTGTCCTTTCCAGACCAGGCATGCAAATGTGCTCATATTTTATACCGAGAAAGGAGTGCTAAACTCATTTGAAATCCTCTAGGATGGGATACTTCCTCTATCCTCTTTTCTTAACCAGAAGAGCCTAGGAGGAGATTCTGACATCATTCATCAAGAACTAGAGTGGGAGGCTAAGTCAAACCATGAGCACAAATGGACAGGAGCCACATTTAAAAAAATGATTTTCCTGGGATTTGGCTGGAACTGTGATCTGGTAAAATCAGCCTGTTCAATTTTGACCCAGAGTGAAAATTAGCTCTGTAGTTCCATAACTCTGATTACTGACTGTGACTAATGGGCGCAGCCTAATTGGAAAGGTGATGAACTCCTGTTAAAGTTGTGATGTTTTGAACTAGCCTTTCTTCCATCAGCAGGGCTGCAAGTGTCCCTCTTCTGTAGGAAGAAGTAGTACTGCTTTGTTACTTAGACAATTTTTAGATTAACAGTCTTCCTATTAGAAGAAAAAAGAAAACAGCTGCTTGGATTTGTCCTAAAAAATTGAAAATTAAAAGTAGCACAGTGTCTGATGAGGGACTTTAGAAAACAGCAGTGTTACCACGAGTTCTTGATTTTTTTTTTAGTACCTTCTTACGTGGTATATTGGAACACAAAAGCAGGAATGAGGCAAGGTGGGGCTGAATGATGAGAAAGGAACAATGGGGAACTGTGGGGATGGAGGAAGGGAGGATAAATGGAACAGCATGGAGATGAGGAAAACAAGAGCCAGGAGGGGGCGGAGGCATTGGAGTGAGCCAAGGGGATCAGAAGAGCAAGAAGAAACTTTAGCCTCTCTGATCTGTAAGATTGTCTGTATTTTGCATTTGCTGTTAAATATAGATGGCAGCACGCATTCTACAAGACAGAGAAACATAAAGGAGGCCAGAAGAAACAAGTGCTGTGAATACGTCTTTGGGTTATTCTAAAAAGCATAAAAGACTTTCAAGTTACTGGTCTTTTGATTTATTATGATGCTCCCACGATCGGATGGTGTCTGTGCAGCTCTACATTTCAGATTTATGAATCTGTGCAGTAAACATGATTTCAATTATCTTTGACAAATGTTTTGATTTTATTCACAGGGAAGCCTGCTTCCGTATGGAGAGCGGTGTTTGTCCCGCTGTCCTAGTTAGTCTGACCCACTTACCTGGTCTGTGCCCCTGTGGCTGCATTTGTGTCCTCTCCCCTTTGTTCTTGCTCATTGGGAAAAGCTGCCCTGCACCACATCAGAGCTGGCTGCGTTTGCTTGTCAGACAGAACGTTTCCCGGGTAGAAATTGCTTGTGGGGTGTAGGATCTTTAGTTTAGATGCTAATTAAATGTAATGTACTAGTGCTACTTTTATTCCTATTAACGTGAGGATTTCTGCCCAGCTCCAATTAATGTTAATGTGAGAAAAAGGGAGAAAAAGGCATTTTTGACAAGCTAAAGAAAATTCTGTTCAAATGTCTTTGTGTTTCCTCTACTCATTATGTGTTGATATAAATGTAAATGTCTATGAGAAATGTGGAAAGGAAAACGTAAGGCAATACACACTTATTTTTGGCTGCGAATAGCAGTACTTATGAGTCAATTTTGGCTTTATAGCCAAAAAGACTTGGCAACTATGGTACTCACAGCGTTTGCACATACTTTTATACATTTGCTGTTAGGGGCTGATCCGGCAGAATCCTGTAGTCTCAATTTGTGGTGAAGTAAATTAATGTAAGACTGAACGGAAGGCATTAAACTCACAAAAAGCATGACCTGTTGCTTTCCAGCGTTCTCACACACGCAGACTTTTGATTCTGGTACAGGTCTGCTTCTCTTCTAGGCATTCTCTTTTCTTCAGTCGGTTACACACGTTGCAGTTCTAAATTAGGGAAAAAAATCTGAATTTCTGGTGAATTTTCTCATTTTCTAATAATTGCTTTTTTAAATTTGATTTTCAGATAGATACTGCTGGGCTGTCAGAGGAAGGAAGCTCAGTTATTTCAGAGCACGCACCCTCAGTGAATGTGAGTAGACTCTGTGTTCTCATAATTCTCCAAAAAGGTTGGTCCTGAGAGCTGACGTGCCTAAAAAGTTAAAGAATGACTGAAACTGAAATGTATGCAACTAATGGAAGTCCAGCTTCTTTGCCTTTGTGAGGTTGGGGTTGGGGTTATCTGCCTACAGAGTTGTGCCTTGGAGAGCACGGCCAGGTTCTACCCAGGGAGGGCTTACTCAGCACTTCTCCTTGACACCGGAAGGTATCTCATTTGCTTTTGGGCATAAAGATTCTGGTGAACAGCTTCGTCAAGAACTGTGTACACTGTTCTTTGTAAGTTAGCAGCAGTCCCAAAGTGTATACAGTAATATCTTATAAACATCACTTTGTGTAGTACGCTGTGTACAGATCTACAGTGCTTCTTACTCTGACTCCAAGTACTTAGCTCCGTGAGAGTTTCTTCTCTGCTGGCTCTTGATAAAGGTCAAATTAATTGAAAAAATGAAATGCTTTCTCTTGAGTATTGCAAGGTGAATGTAATTCACAGTGGGCATATGTTTTCAGTTTGCAAATTGTCTTTTGATTTTGTTTTTCTCTAAAAGAAAACTCACCCAACTGCCATATAACCTCAAGGAGTGAATATTCATCAACTTTAAAGTACAAATTGCTATTTTCCTGTATCACTGACAAAATATTCCTTCCTCCCACCTCTGTTCCCAGTAAACATCCTGGGTGACAGTATAAATAAAATACAAATTATTTTTGATTTGGAAATGGTGTTCTACCCTAGCAGAGTGGAGTTTAGTCAGTCTTTCCCTCTGTGTTGTTAAACAAGTTGCAGCCTGGTCATGGACTCACGCAGTACCATGGTGAGAATGGAATGGTAAAGCTCCAAACAAGTGGTCTGTCTGTAATCAAAGTACCTAAATGGAGAGGATGGTAACAGTAGCAGAAGGGTTTTTTTGTTAAAACAGAGGAGGGCAAAGAAAATGAAGAGTAGGGTGCAAAGCCAAGAGAAGGAAAGTCACAACCTTCCCATTGCAAACTTCAGCAAGTTTCTGTGTCCCTCAGTTTCAGCTTCCAAGTTGTATACATTAGTACTGGAATTTCTCAGTCTTACTGTGATGAACTGCAACACATGCATGAACAACTGAGTTTGTAGATGGTATCTCTATCTAGAAAAGCATTTGAAAAAGAAGTATAGTAAACATTGTCAGTGGAAATAACCTGTGTACCAAGTAGAGAAGGAACTCCATGCATTCATTATCACTGTGGAATTCTTTCCATCAGACATTGCTATTGATCTAGTTCATTTGTGGTCAATCATCTTCTGAAAAGAAGACAAAAAAAAAACAAAAATCATAACTCTACAACACCATGATAATCCTCACCTCAAAAAGCATTATTTCTTGCTGGAATGTTGTGAAGTGGTCATCAGGCTCCAGCAGTACTGGTGTCTCTGGAAAAACCTTATTTTTCTCCACTGCTAATTAATTCAAATTTTGAGTAAGGAAGCAAATACGTTGATGCAAAGTAAAGAATAATATCATGTGTAGAGTGATACTGAGAGGTTGGTTAAAGTCTTCTTGAGAGCTGAATTGGCAGCAGTTGTTGCACAATTTAGAGTAATGCTGAAGTAAGGCTAGGAAGGAACTCAAGGAGCTTGGAGTTTTGAGACGTCACTAGCAGCCCTTACAGATGAAGAAAAGTTTTTATGGGCATTGTGTGTGCAAAGTGGGTATTTTTGCTCTGTGACTGAAAAGTTTGCTAACAGAGAGTCTGAAATTCTGGAAAACCTGAGGATGGTTCCCTTTGTGAACACATAAGTTGGCCAGCCAGAGAAATTCAGATTATTCAGAGCATTTTATGATTGTTTTAAGTTGTTTCTCTCCTAGTCCTTTCCTTTGATTTTAATGTTGCTGAAAGCGGGAGGAGAGAAGGGGGTTATAAAAATATTGTGTCCTTGACTTTACCAGTGAAAGGTGAAATTCAACCAGTTGATACTGAAAGCCCGTCCAAAAATAGCTGGGTGATGTTTAGATTGGTCTTTAAATGGTAGTTAGTACATTAAACCCAGGTGTTGCAGCTTAAATATAGCATCAATTACTTTAAAAAAAAAAAAAATAGACACAGCTGATCAGGCTTTATTCACATCACTTTTAGGACTGTGAAGAGCCTAAACAGATTAGAAAGCAAGCCTGTTTATTTATTTTTTTTTTTTGCAGGCAAATTAAAGCTATAGGAGGTTGAAAGGCAGGTGGACCTCAGTATCATGCTCAGACATCTCAGAAGCAGTCTATCAGTATTATTTGATGCATATGCAAAATGATATTTGCTTTTATCTACACCCCAGTTGATCCTAATGCCCCAGCATTTGCAGAGCTAGCATACTGTGCCACCAGTGACCAACAGGTTTTTTTGGCATGTTGGCTTTTTTTTCTATATGGCCAAAATGTTGCGATTGGTAATATTTTAATTATTGCAGATAGGGTCAAATGTTGGAGAAAGGAAACAAAACACACCGAGAGCTGTGTGCAGAGCCTTCACGGAGTAGCTGTGAAATACCTCGACCTCACTTGCTCACGAGATGTGCAAAGTCTTTTAAAGTCAGCATGGAGGACTCAGTCAGCAGTTTCAGCATTACCGATTTGTGAATATTACTACCCGAAATGATAGTATTCAAGCAGAAGGTTGGGTTTGTGATTGCTTCTCTGACAAATACCAAATTCTCTGTGACCGACTTTGATGTTTAGCTCATGCTGTCAGAATTAAATGTATAACTAATAAGGAAGAGGAAAGCAACCAACTTTATTCAGATAGGTTCGGATCTTTTAAATGGCTGGCCCACTAAGTGGAAAATACTATTCAGTGTTTAACATAGAGAAATGTGAAATAATCGATGTGTAGGCAATGAACCGAAGTGAAGAGTGTATATACAGTGGAACAGCTATGCAGTATAATGACAAGGAAAGAATTTAAAGGTTGTTATAAACAAATCCATGAAGATATTAGTGTGGTGTGTGTGCAGGAAAAAAAGCCAACGTGAAATGGAGCTGCACAAATGAGCAGAATACAAATGACAACAAGGAATATTAATGTGGGACTCTTTTATTGCTTTATTTTAAACAGTACTGTGAGTTCCATTTTTGAAGTTGAGTACTGCAGTTATAAACCTGCTTTGTGTCTGAATAGTCATATTGGCATTTGGATTTCTAAATTGAGATTCTCATTTTTAAACCCTGGCGCACAATATTTGCTCCCGTAATTTCTATTAACTGTCTGTCTTTTAGAGAGCTTCTTCAGTGTACACATCACAGTAATTGTTTGTACAAAAGACCAATTACATATTTAGCTGACTTCTTGAAGGTACATTTACGTTAAGTGGACCCACACAACTGGAATGATTGTTTATACAAGTAATGGTTGCACACTTATGGAAATCTAGGACTTCTTTCTAAAGCGTGCTGGAGCACTTTGCCATGGGTTTAACATACAATGTGTGAAAGGTTTTGATATTATTGTGGTTTATTTCAAAATGTGGTGCCTCAGGTAGCTAATTGTGGTTGAATGTTTGCACCATGCTTGCAGAAGTAACCCACAGAAGCTTGACGGGTACCTGAAAATACTGATTAATCCTTTAGGCCAAACTTTTTCACCATCAAATAAAATCTGGTGATTTCCTAAGCACAGTTTTGATTGATTGGAATGTAATAGGTAGTGGATGTTCATGATAAAAATTAGTGGACATAGAGAGTGTGTTTCTTAAGATGTGCAAATGGTGCTTTTCTTTTTTCTGGTTGCCATAACATCCTCAGATGCCCCTGATTTGTGCGTGAGGTGCCTTTGTGTAGTGCTTCCCGTGCAGCATCTTACAAAGAGAGAAAGCTGCCCTATTTAAACCTGGCAGAGCTGTACAGTACATTAGGTCAGGTATCCACATTAAATTTGAGTATGCCCTAGGGGATAGTTGAAGAATTGCATCATTTTAATAGCTGTTGGATTTATTTATTTTTTTTCTCAGTGGATAAAATTAGTAGGCAGCCTGTTCTTTTCATTTTCTTCTGTGTATGGACATGTTGGTTTTGATACAGAGGTCTTAAAAATACCAGTTTTGTTTTCTTAGACTATTTCTGATAATGGCTAAAGTCACGTTACAGTGTGCTAGGATTATTATATCTGAACTGCGGCTAACTACGTCAAATTTGTTAGTGCGTATTGATTACCTGAATTATATTGTGGACTTATTTTTATCAAATTCCTGAAGTAACACTGAGACAATCTTCTTTGCATGAAAATACTGCTAGCTAATCTAAATTAAACCTAACAACCTATATAAGATGGTATGGAAAAGCCTAAACAGACAGGTCTCACTCTGCTCCCAATATATACAGCTTTGGATGTGTTTGTGTGATATGCTGTGGGCTGAAGAAAGTGTAGGACCACAAAAAATGGCTGTGCCTCCTCATATAGTTTTGCTTATGGCAGGAGTCTTAGGGCTCCCAATGTGAAACGTGGGTTTTCCTTCTTTTATTTCTTTTTATTTTTCTAAGGATCCCTGTGGTTCTTTGTGAATTGTTCTGAAGGTTAACTACAGAAGTCTGTTAAGTAATCTGTGTGACTTTAGTTTGAAATGTTCTTGTTATACATGCTTGTTGGAACAACTCTCCTTTTTTTTGTGTGTGTGTGTGTGTGTGTGTGCATTTATGTGCTTATAGACTAAATAAATCAGGCTTTAGCCTTCCCTTTACAGGTTGTGCTTCCAAGTCTATGCTTTATCATCTTTCTTTGTGAACTATGGTTATTAGAACTGGGCTCAGCATGCAAGTGCTGAGGCCTCATAGCAAATTTTGTGAGCCAAGCACTGACTAATTTGCCATGTCTTTGGCAAATGTGTCTTTGAGCCTATTTTGTATACCTGCAAGCACCTACTAACATTGCCTGGTGGCTGTAAGGGCCTGGATAAGCAGCCTTTGCCTCTCATCCCCTCAAAGAGAAGGAAGATAATCTGATTCAAGGGCTTAGATATGTGGTAATTTCACAAGAAAACATGCATAACCCTATAGCACTTGAAGTAGTTTTTGTTCCACTTTTTCTATTAAAATCAGAGTTTATCTTATAATATTTTAAAATATATTCAACTTTAAATATATTTATTCTGAACTCTATCTGCTACATAAAATATATTTTAAATTTTTCCATTATGAAAACTGTAGCTGGCTTTGATGTTCAGAATCTCAAAGGATTTTTAGGCTTGATCATCTGCCGAGCTCTGCATTAACATGTCTAATCAGGAAATCTGCAGAAACCTTAATGATGTTTTCAGATATTACCCTCTACTAAACTAAAATTTGAGAAAGACTTCTTGCCAGAATGAATCATATGACTTGTACATGATTTCTAAATTTCTTTAGCTCATGTGGTTCGAATTTTGAATCTTTAATGTGTTTTCTTATTATCTTTGGAAACTTGAATTCATTATTCTTTCTCCTGTCATACAACTTGGAGTGAACATAGTGGTTTAGAGATCAAATCTTTTGAACCTTTCCTATGGAGCTTGAAAGTAAAACCTTAGTCACGCCATGCAGAAATTAATAGGACTGTATAGAAAGTGAAGTGTTATTTGGTGTCAGTAAGCATGGCTAAAGCAAGAGCTGTGCTTGGGCAGATCTGTGAGGGATGGCAACAAACAGCAATTTCTGTGGGTTAGATGGGGGAGGTTGCAGGCTGGGCCTGTCCTGGGAAGATGCAAAGCTACTCTACTTTTAACATGTACTTTTATTATTGTTTCAATTTGGATTGTTCATCTAGCATATCCAGCTTTAGATACATGCAATATTGTATATAGGAAATGTGCACTTTTTGCTTCCCGAGCAGCAGGGGACAGGTCTTAAAAATGTAGAATAAGAAGCTAAAGTAAAAGAGATTGTGGTGAAATACAGGAAAATAAATGTTGATGTTTGAGCACAGTTGTGAAATGGGATGTGAAAAACAGTGTAAAGGAGCATGGAAAAATGTATGTGGGTCTCCCAAATGATGATGCAAATGTTATATTTAATGAGGAAGATGATTAAGAGCTAGGGAAATGAAGCAGGACAGACTGAGAGGAATAGGTAAGACGGATAAAGTTCTGCTGCAATGGAAGCCACTGCAGAGATCAGCAAAAAGTGGAGTGTGCTGCTCTCTCAAGCAGAAAAAAAATTGATCTGGATTTCATAACTATTATAATGGGCAAAGAGCTAAACAGACCATGTTATTTCTCTGCAATGAAATTGTGCTAATTGGGTCGTAGGTAGGCTTGGTTAATTCCTAATGGGTGAGATTCTGGGTAGCAAATCTTTCATTTGTTGTTGGGAATACCAACCCAAACTGCTTCTGGCTGACTGATGATTTCTGCATGTTAAACTTATGGTGGTTAAATCTATACATACTTAGTATATCATAAAGGAAGGTAGTTTCTGTACAGTGAAGTATCCATCCTCTTGTGGATAGGTGAAGTAGATCAGGTTTCACATTTGAAAGTTTGGTTCTCCTTTGAAAACCAAAATCCATTGACTACAGTTTTAGCTAGAAAATGTATTTTTTTTTCCATGTTTTTAACTTCTAAAACTGTTATCTACTTATGTTAAATATGGTATGTACTTGCTTTATTAACTTTCACGCAAGAAAAAAGGTCAAGAATTGTAAATCACCCTGCCAGCAATATATTGAAAGAACCTAGATTCGGAGAAGTTCATTGCAATCTGAGCTTTTGCTCTCTAGCATGCTGAGATAATTCACACGTGTCTTTAAGATTACTGTGATTTGGACGATCAACATTTTAAAGTCCAATTAACACCAAATGTTATCAAAAACCTTTTGCAAATTGCAGTTTGCTTTTGCAAATAGCAAGGAAGAAGGTCAGCATTTGGCTTCTTCTTTGCAACTCTAACTCAGTGACAAAAAATGTGGGTATTGTGCTTTGCAGAAACTTTCTGAAAGCATATAGGAATGTTTAAGCATGTGGGGTTTGGGCAGACCTACACTGTTTTGTGGTGATCACAGCCTTTCATTCGTTTTAACCTTTATTTGATTCTGTGTCTTTCATTCTTCATCAGAGAAAGTATAGAATCAGATAACATTCTGATTCTGCCACCAGTGCATTTTTAGTGCTCTTGAAATTGTTTTCCAACCAGTTAGAGAGAGTTGCATGCCTGACAGGTCTTGTTACTATTTATAGGATATCCTTTTCTTTATTTAGCTCTAATGGAGTGATTTAAAAGATGTTTAGATCATTTTAGTTTAGTGAAGAGTTGGGGGAATTTTTCTCTTCCAAATACTTTTCATGTTGTTACCTGTTTTGTTGTGGGTTTTTTTAGTTGTTTGTTTGTATTTTTCATTTTTATTATTCTGATTGGAGCTGTATGTTGGCATTCCTGAAAACTCCAGGTTGTTCTGAATCCACAGGACTTACCTTGGCTTATTTTTCAAGTGTGTTCTAACCTTTTACCTAAAGGTACTTTTATGCTAAAAACTATTACCTAAGTAGCCCTAATCTGTTGAATGACACAATTTCAAACGCTGATTTTTCCACATCAGCTACAGTTCATAATGATTTTCCCATGTGTCAATCTCAAGAGGTTATTTTTAGATGCTTGTTAGAGAATGAGGGGAGATTGTTTCAAAATGCTGTCGGATGCTTACCACAAAATCAGTCCACTTTGCTCATTTTAGTGGGATAAGCTGCTCTGCTCCCAAAAGGGCTGTGTCCGATGATGGGAGTGCAGAGGAGCCTGTGCTCAAAATGGTGGAGAGGATTTCTCTGTGACATAGGATCTCATCTTGCAAAGACCTTATTGAATGAGTACTACTAGAGGACTGAGGGAATGCACAGAGTGAATGCACTCCTCTTATTTGTGGAAAACATCTTAAACTCACAAAGAAAAGCCTTAGAACCTGGGTAATGAATATCTTAATTTTCTGCCGCTTTTCCTCACTGTGATTCTCAAATCTCTCTTTTTTAGTATATTCTAAAACGACTTTCATATAGAATGTGGTAGAAGTTGTGTAGACTTATATGTTGAATGGTAATGAACTGAAAGTGTGCAAATAGAGCTATAGGAAATTATAAAGACTTCTATGTTATGGATTTATTTATTTATTGCTGTGTCTTCCTCTTTGCTTTACCCTGTGCTCTCTTTCTGTCCTAGACTACAGAAATCTGGAAGTAAAGCTATTCTCAAATGCCAGCTAACGGTTCTTGCCTCCTTTTAAAACATTTGCAAAAATAAGGGCGTCACTTAATGATGCTTTCATACCGTATTTGCTGATAACCATGTACATTAAATAGGTAATTAATTGCTGCATGTTGTGTGTTCTATTCAGAGTTATTTAATAAAGCTTGAAAATGGTGAGTAGTGTCATCCAAAAGAGTTGATGCTAAGTATCTTGCAGGATCTGCCCTCAGGAAATGACAGAAAAAAGGTACATGGAGTTCTTTGAATATTCAGCAGTTATTTCTGCCTTCCTTTCTGCATCATAGGACTTCTCATAACTCCAGAATCCAGACACCTTTCAAGTGAAAATGAGCAGCAACAGTCCTACTGAATTTTCTCAGGGGCATCTCTTAGTTTTGAGTATGAGTGCTCTGAGTGAGATACATGTTCTGTTTTTCACTGATTCTCAATCTTATTCCTGTCGTCTGTCCCATTTCAGCTATGTGCATAAAATAAACAACTTGACTTTCAGTGTGTTTCAGAGCTGTTTATCAGTAACAGCCACATTATAATTCTTCTTCAAAAAGAAATGGCAGTAGTTAATTGTACTCTTGCAAGAGTTGTAGTCGTGATCCATTTAAACTTATGCCATTAAGTATTTTAAATTTATTTGTTGGAGCTGTGCCCAAGGTCATGCTGTGAGGAGCCAAAAGCAAACCCCACGAGGAAAAAAAAAAGTCAAAGATCATTTTAGTGTGTGCCAGATAACTGGATGTGTTATAAATGACAACTAGCTTATATCCAAATCACACAGACCAAAGGCAAGGCAAACATGTGCTGGGAGCTCAGGGAATTCAATGTCACCATCTAGGACATGATAAAGTAACTTCCTGCACTCATACATCTTAAGTAAACAACTGCATTATGTCTTTTTTCACTTTGCCTTTCAGTTCAACTTAGACTTCAAATATGCATGAGGGAAATCTGGTTTGCTTGTCCTAAAAAGTCCCTTGGGCATTCAGAAACTGTACCCAGCAACATCTGAATTTGAGCATGCCCTACAGTGCTGGATTGTTCCTTGGCAGGAGCACAGGGCTGCCTTTCCCTGGGTACCAAGGTCTGCACCAAGCTGTAACAGTGGTAAGGGAGTGTTATGCCCCTGTCACTGCACAATTAGGTGGCCTGGGGCAGAGACTTGCTAGCTCCCCAAGGTACTTAGGACAATGAAGTTCCTCTCTGCCACATAGCAGTAAAAAATAATAAGGCTATATTCACTCTTAGGACTACTTGTGCTAAAATCCTCTCTCTACAATGAGCAGAAAGGTGGGGATCTGAATGCCAGTCCTTGTGTTATCTGGAATCAACAGATATTACATCCAGCTGCATTCAGTGGAAGTCAAAGGCAGCCTGAAAGCCTTGGCTTAATTACTGCCATCTGGTTTGCATGTGGTCAGCCCCAGATTCCTGTCGAATTCTCTGTATCTGAAGTTCTTGGGCCTAAAATAACATTCCTTATCTCCCACTTCATATCCAAAACTCATTTTTCTGTAAACCACCCCCAGCCCAACTCCCCAGTGACTGATGGAGTGATGTGCCAAAGCGTTTCACCCCCACCTTGGCTTCTTTGCTGAGCTGCTGCTGAAGGATGTAGAAATAGTGCCATGCTGGGAGAGGTAATTCAGCCCTGTGCCATGGGTGTGTGGCAACTGAAAACAACCTAATTGAGGAATGTGGAACCACCTGGGGGTAATGTCTCCTGATACTAGAATAAAAATGTGGTGATAAAATTGCACTTCATAAAGAAGAATAATATTAATAATTTTAAAGACTTCTACATCCCGTTTAAACTTAAATGAGCCCTTTATTGCTCTCCTGCAAAGCACAAGAGAGCAAGGGGCTCTCTCACTCTCAATAAACTCGATGGTTAAAGGAGAGAGAATTTAGTTGTGGATCTTTTAGTGCCTGTTAGATCTTCAGTGAAATTATGGAGGAAAACAATTTGTTATAAATTTATTTACTTCTATTATCAAGATTACAAATAGCTTCAAAGTATCACCTCTGTCTGCTGAAAACCTCTTATTCTCAGTTATAAAAGTACAGTGGAAGGGAATCTGCTCTGTGCTGCCAATTCAGTGTGTTTGGTGAAGCCCAGCTGCTCACCCAGTGCTCTGAGGCCGGGTAGTTACTGGTTGTCTGCCTTTAAGTATCTGCTTATAGAAGCAGCTCTGATCTACATCAAAGGGCAGGAGCCTTGGTATGCGATCATAAATAAATAAATCAGCCCTAATGAGTGCTGGTGGTGACTTGCTGGCATCTCCTTTTCTTACCCTAAACTAGTTTATGCAGAGCCGTAGCTGTGGAGCTGATCAATAGCTGTCCTGGAGACTGTAGTTGGGATCAGCAAAGACTGGATCAATCTCACTTTTATTTTCCTATGATGTTTAGAAACCCAAGATTTTCTTCTTTCTCCCTTCTTTTGCGAAGCTGATCATTTTGTGAGATGATATCAATGTTTTATTGTCATGGAGGACAGGTTTTTTTCTTCTGAAACTTGGTTTGATAGTAATTTTCCCCAGGTAAAATGGCAGACCGCCTCCTGTTGACTTTTTTTTAATGGAATATTTTTGGATTTTGGTTAAAGTATTTTTCTCAGTGTAATCCCGAGCTGTGTCCATTCAGTCTGTCCATTCAGTGGGTGGGATGAACGACTTATCTGGAATTAATCCATCAAGTTGGCAAATTATTTTGGTAATTTTATGGGTAGATCGTATATACCCAACAGCCAAACAACATAAGCTGCTTCTGTGTGTGGAGATTGGATTGGCATGGGACTGCAGCTCTATGCTGTCAGAAATTCTATCCTGACAGTATAGATAACAGTTAAAACCTTGTATTAGCTTAATTTAAGCCATGGTTTCACTTTCTGTTTTTATATTCTGCTTTTTCAAACCAAGCCCTAGAAACAGAAGTAGCAACTTCTCAGCTGTAGCTGTGTGGTGAATCTCAGTGAATACTTACAACATGCAGTAACAGTAATTAAAAAATATATTCCTTTTTCTTTGATTCCCTAAATCCTTTCAGTTCTTTAAGTACTGCATCCAGTGAGTTTGGTATTGTGAACCTCAATTAAAAGATGGAAAAGTTAGAGAGCAAATTTTGGTAAATAACTTAGCACGGAGGCAAGGAAAATTGGTAGCAAGACAAGAATTACTACTTCTCATGGCTCAGTTATGAATGTAGGTTTCGTTCCAGTAGTAAACATCTGTGCAGACATTAAACTGGCCTGGCATCTCCCTTAGTACTCTGAAAAATAAGAGAATCTCTTAAAATAAATGCCTCTAGCTCCTCATTGCTTGTATCAGTGATCTAACAAAGAGAGCTGTAGCTTGAACTTTAAAAAGAAATCATAATAAAGAAAATTTAACATAATGTCAGTTCCCAGTGTTCTGTATAACATGTCATGCGAGCAGAAAGATTGGTTTCTCTGATGTCTGGATGTTGGTAACGTCTTTAATCAAGACATCCTTCCAACTCATAATTCAACACCGTGGAGTGAAATACAGTAGGTAATTGAAACTGATTGATAAAATATGGATTTCCTCCCCTTAGAAGAAAGTTCAGCATACTTCAGGGGAAAAAACCCAGACCATTAGTAGTTCAAATGAAAAATATGCTGACATATTTCTTCCAGGAAAAAATAAATAAAGATAAAAGCTACAGGAAAGAGTAGGTGACAATAATTAGTTTGTTGTTTTAAATTAGGAGGTCTCTTGGGCCAGATGTTAGTTGTCAGGGAGTGATGCCCCCTCCTGAGAAATGTAATGAAACTAAGATAGCCAGGGGCCTTGGAGAAAAAAAAGCTCTCTGTTTGGAGATGTCATTTTATTACAGTGCTCTTGCCTTTTGCCTGAAGCATCTTGTGACTGGGGATGGAAGGGAAAAGGGAGAGAAAGACAGCACACAGGGATTGATAGAAAGGATGTAGGCAGAATTTGTATTCAATCATAGTCTGGTCAGCAGAGCATGCATGCTTCTAATTAGCATAAGGAGGAAGGCAAGAAACCTGTCTCCGCCACCAGAGACAGAGCAGACAGCGCAATCCAGGGCTGTCCGGAAGAGCTGCCACGAATGTCTGCAGCTCATTGCAATGCAGGTGACAGAATTTAGAGAAAGATATCAGCAGAATTATCCTTATTTTCTCTGCCATTCACTGTCTGCTCTTATTAAGCAAACAAAGAATGCAGGGTGCTTTCTGGGTGCTGGAGCACTAAGTGTGCAACCACAGCCCTGCAAACTGCTCTCTGCCGGCTGGCAGCTGCGACCTGCAGGTCTAGGAACAGGGGTTTAGGGGGACCTGGGTTGGGTGGTGCTGGGTCTTGGTGACCTGGGCATGTGTGGCAGCTGGGGACGCAGTGTGTGGGAGACTATGTCCTTCTCTTCTCCATGCTGAACAGCCTGTTCCAGGTCTCTCAGTCTGTCCTCATAGTAGAGGTCTTCTATCCCTTGGATCATTTTTTTGGCCCTAAATGTAGCCCCACGTTCATTATGTTCTGCACAGTTCAGATCACTTTTCAACCTCAATTGAGGTCAGTGATTACCAGCAGTACTACAGAAGTTGCTTCAAAGAGGTAGATGAGTTCACTCGTTGCTGCTTAGCTCCTGCAGCACGCACAAGCATAACCAAAATAGCCTCGATAAAACCATTTCAATTGCGGTAGATCAAAGCTTTAATTTTTGTCACCAGCCACACTTACACCATTTACATTTCGTTTTTATTCATGTCTGTGCATTTTATTTCTGCAGTAGAATAAGGACAAATATTAACCCGATTTCATATGAGGAATAATGCATTTCCTAGCATTTGCATGTAGTTGTGCTAACCTATTAAAAAAATTTTATGCCTCATGAGCTACAAATGTAAAGGAATATGATGGATATAGAAGTAAATATAGATGTTTTTCTAAAATTCTGTCATTCAAAATTATTTTCCCCAGACTTAAATATTTCAGAGCCAATTAACTTTGAAACATCATTTGCACTTACTTTATCTCAGTGGGGTGAAAGACTGAATTGTTTTGATTTATTCTTGTTTATAGAATGATTGAAAAATAAATCTTTTTAAAAATGACTCATTTAAGGTGCCCACATGATGCATATTTTAGTATTTGCTCTAAAAGGTGCCAGCAGCACTCTGCATTTTAACGACTGCTAACGGGTTTAATAGAGCACAGTTTACGTTCGCAACTTCCCAGCATGAGAACTGCATTGTATCAGATGATGCAGCAGCTTACTTTTAATCAAATAACAATTTAAAAGACATAAAGACGTACCTCCGTCTCATTCCCTGGTTACAATTTCAGCGCACAGGAGTTAAAGAAGGACTGTTAGAGCAGATTATGGCACTTGTAATCTCTCAACTGGCTTCTGGTGGTGTTAGGAGATTGTTTCATAAACCCACCTGCTGTCCTAAAGTCACAGGATTTTTTCCATTACTTATATAAGATTACTTCAAATTTACCTAATGGTCTTTTGGGACTCCATCCTGGCTACGCTAAGAGCAGGAGATACCCAGCGCTTTGCAGGTTTAATTTCTGGGTCTGCAAATTTCAAAGAGTCAGAGAAGTTGATTAACTATAGCTACTCCTCCTTAGTTGAAGTAATATAAATACTAGGAGTCGGAGTGTACCTTCTGGATATATTCCATATAGTCAAACCTTCACACTTACAGATCATTGCGAATCTTTGTGACTATCATGGTAACAGCTTTAATCTCTCAAACTAGCAGGTCATTGGATAAAACCAAACTTGCCTTTCTCATTTTGTGCAGGTGAGCTTATGGACTTCGTTTGTTGTTGTTTTTTTTTTTTAATGAAGTCTGCTTAGGTAATTTTTACGGAGATAGCGTTAAAGTATGAGTAACATTGTTGGCAGTTCTTACATGATTTGAAAAACTCGTGTGTCACTGTAGAAACTGACTTTGAAACTCCTAGGACTCCTTGAAAATTCAGACCATTTTAAGGGCACACACATGGAAAATAAAGTTACAGAATCCCTTTCAGCTGAAAGTTTTCAAGCTAGATGCAGTTCCTTTCAGCAGATTGAAAAGCACAGATACAAATGAGGACGAGGTATTTTAAGCACTGCCAAATATTTTTTTGTCCCTGTATGCCTTACAGGTTTGAGCAGGAGGCACAGACTTCAGGCAGTCCATTATACTTTTCTAACGGTAAGAGCAGATTCATTGCCACTATGTCAGCACTGCAGCAAAACATCTCTAAAGGCAGTGGAGCCACAAACTTTTTTTTTTGCCATTTAATTTACATGAGGGAATGAAGAGTTTCTTCAGATGTTCCACATCTTTTGGTGCTGGTTCTGGTGGTGTCTGGCAGCTTTGATCTGCTCAGATACTGTGATAAGATAGGGACACTCCTCCAGATAAATGAGCTGTCTTGTTTTCCTCTTTCTCAATAGGAAATGTGTTAATTCCCCTGAAGACTGCAGTGTTGGAAAACAACAGCTAATAGGAGCTGTGTGAATATTCCCTTCTGTAACAGTGGGACTTTCCTGCTTAGCCTTCCTGTCACTTACTTCATAAATATATAAAAGGCTATTAGGATTTTTGCATTTCTTGTACAGGGATGTCTCATTTCAGGCATTCTTCTAGCTGTTCTGTAACATCTATCTCTTCTTCCCTTCTCCCTTCTCCCTTTTCCTTTTTTTCTTTTTCTTTTTGAGAAACAGCACTTTTCCCCTCTGTTTATTTCCAGAAGAGAATCCTGTCTCAATATTCTGTTGTGATTTGACTTCATGCCCACACCACATCCGTCTCTTGTAGCGCTCGGTTTGCAGACTGCAGTCAGCCTTCTTTCTCATTTTGACTTCCGCTTTTCTCCTTTTATTTGCTCATTCTCAAAATGTGTCAGAGCAGAAGACAGATCGGAAGTTCTGTTTTACAGTTAAAAGCAAAAGCACACCATAGAACGTGTGTTTATTCTCACTTTCCCCCCCCCCCCACGCAATTCTGTATTTCATAAAGTGTGCTCTGTCTGATGAAACTTCTACACTCTTTCAAGAGTTTTGGATTTTTTGTCATTTCCGTTGCCTGTGCCTGCTCACTGAACTGCAATGGCTCTCCTGTCCCTCTCCTCTCCATCACAATGTACTGCAATCCAGACACTCTCTGGCTGAAATCTCCCATCCCACCCACGCACACAGTGGTAGCCTCTGCAAATTCCTGAATGGCTTTCATGTGTGCTCTGCCTGGTCTTAGTTGTGTATACACATTATATTAAAAAGAGGAACAATGTTTATGTTTGAGGCAGTAGGATCAGCCTTTTCTAAAATCCTCGGCTATCTGAGCACTCTGAGTTATGGTGCTTTTAAATGCAGTGCCCTAAACAGACTGCTACATCAAGGCAGCTGAAAATGAGGGTCGGAGGTCTTCCGAAAAAGCCTGGATTTCTCATTCCCATTCCCATTATCTGTTGTTGGGATTTAGTTCCTTAGTCCCTTTAAAAGCATGTCTCCTTCAGTGCTGCTCCCTTCTTTGCTGTTTCGCGTCCTTATTTTGGGGGTTTCTGCTTTTACTAGAAATGATAGCTTTATTGGATCAAGGAGGGACTGTTTGAAAATAGACAAACATCACGCAAAGAGGGAGAACACGTTGCCTGCCAGTCCCTCGCATTGCTTTCATGGAATCATTAAGGTTGGAACAGACCTCTGAAGGTTTGTGGCTGGCTGTGCCTGCATAGAGGTAGAATTAAGGTTGGTACCTCGAGGAACATTACAAATCCTACCGCTCTTTGAAAATACAGAGTGGGCCCACAGCTGATATTGCACTGAATGTTTTGTGGCTTTCGGGAATTCTGTTGCTAAGTCAGCAATTAATAGAAGTAGTATGAAAACAGTTAGGAGCCATCATGTTGTTTACAGATGTGGCCGCAGTGAGATGTAGCTCAGTGGAGCTGCAGGCTGTGCCATGTGAAGTGAACTTACCTGTGCCCAAACTGCAGAGATCTAAAGAGGCTAGAGCTGGCTCAGGAATGTTTTCTTGGGCGGCAGGATGGGGACATCGCCCTGTGCCTCGCTCAGCAATGACCGCAGCAGGTAAGGCTGTGTTTGAAAAACATTTGTACTCGCTACCTATTTTGGTGTCTTTGAATCACAGTTGTTGTACTTTGCCAGAGATGCAAAAGTATTAACTAATTTTCTTTTGAACTTCCTAGAACTCTTTGCTCTATAGGCCTGGGTAGAGACTCATTATTCCACATGGATCTTATCTCCAGATGTAGCCCACAATGCAGGAAACGCGCATCGCCGTGCACAGCATATTTTTAAAGAGAAGTACCTTATTAAGTTATTTCCTGAGGAGGGATGAGGTTAGGAATGTTTATAATTGTTTTTCTGAACTGGTGCCATGGAGTTTGGCTGCCACACCACATTCCATAGGAAACCCTGATCCCTCAGCACAGCACTGCTTCTGGGGCCACGGTGGCTGTTCTCTATCAGTATTCACAAGGTTGAGCAGTAGGAGGGTATATCTCAGTATAGTGTTAAACAAAATCCTTACAAACAGACTATGATGCTATGAAATATCTTCTTGTTGAAACAACATGCAACTAGATAGGAGGAAAAAAAAAACAGTCTCTAATCAACATGAGCATGTGTTCTGGATTGGAAGGAAGAAGGGTGAAATGAAGGGTTGTTTTTTTTTGTCTCTAATCCTGTGACTCAGATTGTCGTTCCCTCTTGTGGCAGAAGGGCAGACTAGGAGCTGCTTCAATAACCTGAAACATCACTAATTATCATGTGAGATCTTGTGAGAAGTGAAGTGTGGAGAAGCACTGCAGTTAAGGCTATGCCTTAACTTCCTCTTTTATACTTACTTGCTTTGCTGTTGAAATAATGCTCACTTTCAGTTTCTGATGCCCAGTTTCTATTTAGTACAGACATTACAATTTCAGGAATGTCAGCTTCCCATATTCTTTTAACTAAAAGATTCTGAAGTCATTTGTTCTGAAACTGTGATGCAGTTTCCATGGCCTCAGGGACCAAATACATCTCCCAGATTGGAGGTACCAGGATGGGCACAGACATTTGCAACTGGTCACATTCCCAGATGTTGCACTGATGCATTGTATCACGAGATAGAGAGAAAAATGTATTTTCACTTTTCCAGTGTCCTAAATGGTCCGGCAGTGTGAATCACATGCTTATATCTCAGGGATAACTGTTAAAGGCAGAGGTTAAAGGGCAGCTTGTGTCACTGCACTCTGACTCATGCACATCACAGGGCTGCAGGCTTTGCCCTTCAGCTCACACCTCTCTGTCCCACACAGTGTACTCTATGTGCTCTGGAGCAGGCCTGGCAGCTGATATCTGACAGCAAAAGTTGTATCCAAGGGTTGCCTTTGTCCAAATGAAAGACCTGCTGGGCTCAGGAGCTATGCTTAGGTTTAAAGCAGTAAAGAGGACTAATATACAAAATGCAGAGAAAACACACAACAGGATGTGCTTAGCTGAGAGCTGAGTAGCTTCTTTCTGTTTCTAGCATATTCATCCTGGAAATAAGAATATTTTCCTAGTGGAGTTAAGTATGCAGAAATCAGGCTTGTTTTACACTACTCACTAGTATTTTCCACTTGTTTTACCACCTGGAGCAGACAACCATGAAGTGCATAGGAGCAGAGCAGTAATGTGCATTTCAATGTGGGCTCTTCCTATGACTTGTGATGAGCATCAGTGGAAATTTGATTTAAGATGGAATGAAGTGTATCGGGAAGGATCAAGATGATAGTCAGCAGCAAAATGTTCTGCATGTATTCATTGGTACATTCACCATAAATCTCGCCATCTCAAATCCTCACCAGACCTTCATGAATGTCACCTTAAGGGTAGTGATTGCAAGCAATCATTTTAGAAAGGGTGAGAAAAGAATATTTAACAACAGGGAAGAATTGGTAAAAGAGCATTACACATCAGAGCTGGACTGCACTAGAAATCATCTGTAATATTTATTTCCTAAGTATAAAGATTATCTCAGTGAAAACCATTTACTAGTTTGACAATTTCATTTTAGTGTTACTTGATCTACTTTTTAGACACTTGGGAAATCAGTGTAACATTTTACCTCTCCCCATGCCAAAATGTGAGCTTTCAGATGAGTAATTTGCTCTGCGTGCTTTCGAAGATGGGTTGCGCTTAGTGCTTATTTAGAGTAGAATTTCATCATCACTCTGTGGCCAAATCCAATCCTCTTTACAGACGGTACTGGGTTAATGCAAAGGAGGCATCTCATGGAAGTTCTTAATAATCACCTGTGATCTCTTTTCTATATTTTCATATCAGTTAGACTTCTCCGTGCCGAACGAATGTCTGTGATTTCATCTAAAAAGAAATAGAAAAGTGAAATTATAAAACTTGTTTTCCAAAACTCAGTATTCAGAAAGGCTATGGGATTGCTTATGACATGACAGATTTTCACCTAAGCAGAATCAAATATGTTCTGCTGTAGGGCAAAGCAGTGTCAGTAAAGACTTGCTCTGAAAGCACAAATAGCAGCTAAAAGCCTCTGCACCTGGAAAATACTTTCTTTTCCTAAATGTTCTCAAGGCTCATGACCTGATA
The DNA here is from genome assembly GCA_016647715.1 of Pavo muticus. Taxonomy (NCBI): domain Eukaryota; kingdom Metazoa; phylum Chordata; class Aves; order Galliformes; family Phasianidae; genus Pavo; species Pavo muticus. The sequence goes on along the minus strand of JACDJE010000035.1, from coordinate 2,249,122 downwards.
AGTGATTAATTAAAGTCTCTAGAGAAAATTAAAAGAAAGGATATAAAGTTTTGCAGGTGTGCCTTGAAGGACTGTATAAAGATGCTTTTAATGGGATTTCTGTTTTTTGTTTGTTGGTTTGTATGTGGGTTTTTTTTGTTGTTTTTCAGGTTTTTTTTAATAGATGTGTCTTTGTAGAGTCCCTGTAGCAGCCTAACTTGCAGCATACAAAGAAGCAGGAAAGCCTTGAAAGCTGGAGATTGCGATCAAATTACCAAGGGGTACATTTCAAGAGTGGTTATATGTAGGAGTATTCCCAGTGCAAAAGCCTTTTTAAGGTTTTGCTTCAGTGATGTGAATGAAGGGTCAAACACATTTGGTCTGAGACTGATGCTTTCAGGCTCAGTATCAGGAGGCTGGAGACCTCCTGATTATTGTTAAGCCTCAAAATGCAGCTTTCCAAAGGGTGTACTTGAGAGCTGATAGACCAACTCTGATGGACTTAGAGGACAATGTAAATAAGTACATAAATATGTTGCTGAGAATGTGGGTTGGCAAACCTACCCACAGCAGGGGGCTGGACGTAGGTGATCTTAAGGTCTCTTCCAACCCAAGCCGTTCCATGATTCTGTGAATGCTCATGTATTTCCCACTAGGCAGTCGTTTAAACAACTTGCTGGACTGGCAACATGAAGCAGGATGTAAAGGACTGGGTTGAGGATCACTTATCTAGCAATACACTGAGGCAAATAGAAAGGGAATACAACAGTTGTTAACAGGCAGGAGCCCAATGGTATTTTTTGCTTGTGAGAAGGATATTCCATTGAGCCTGCTCAATGGGGAAATCAGAAAAGAGGTTTTGTACATTGAGGGAGTTGGGTTACAGTGAAATAAATAAGAGTTGTGCTACTTCAAAAGATGAAAGCAGAACAAACACAACTACATCTGACCGAGCGTATTAAATAAACGGGTGGTTGTGCAGATATTTGCTCTGACGTCACTTCTGAATGAAATGTGGGAAAACTAACACCTGCAGTGTGGGGCACTTAGAGGGTTAACGGCATTGATAATAGTGAGCAAATGTTTGATCTTGATCTTTATCAAGAGAATAAACTTTACTACCATTGACTAGCATAACTTAATCTGAAATTTAATGGGACTTTTCTAGTTCTCTCTAAAGATGTAAGTTAGATGCTTGAAATGGTACATGTACTGTTCACTTGGCCTCATTAATTATTGAGATCTATAATTTCAAGCAAAATACAGTTTTGACTTTTGTTCTTACTTTAATCATTAAAAACAAAACTATGGAAAAAAATTCATATATTTGTTCAAATTTGCTCATTAGAAACCAAGTGAAAAACTGCTTCCATTAGACCTTAATAAAGGAAAAAGAAGATACAGGTTATTAAGAAGCTTGTAATGATGTGTAAAAACTGGAACTTGATTTAAAACCCATTTTGTGAAATAGATGAGTATAAGGCCACATCTCTTCCACCTAAAATAACTGTCGATGTCAGCTGTCAGTGAGGTGAAGCTCTTGTCCTTCTGCTGCCTTATTTCAATGTAGGAGAAACCACTGTAGTAATCTTCATGTTTATAGATCTTCCCCCTTGTCAATATTGGGCATTTCTTCAGAGTATTTTCAAGCTCTTGTCTCAAGTCCTTCCCTAGCCTGTGCAATTCCTGAAGCCCTCCTTTCCCTGGAACCTGTTGCTTTGAAATATCTTTTCTCAGTAACCTCTGAACACTCAGTTCTCTACTTTTTATCTTTCCTGTTGCAGATAATGTATATCTCTTTGTGTTTTCTTAAAAAATTCATGAATTGATAGCACCAGTACAAATACCAGTGTCACTGTCCCACTTGCCACTGATTTTTTCCCTATTTCTAGCTCTGAAGTTAGCAAGATTTGGCATGTTTTTGAATTAAAATCAGCCCTTATGTAAGAGCCCACTGATATGCATAAGTGTTTGAAAATCAAACTGTTAGTGTTATTGTTTAACAAATAAGGGGGAAATTTTGATTATAAGGTCTTGCTTTTAAGTGCTTACATAAGGTTTGTACCTGAAACAGCCATGTGAAGTGCTAGGCTCACTTAGAGGTTTTGTACTTCTTCTTTCTAAAGTTTAGGTTGTCATGAGCTTGTTGGATGACAAAGGAAGGTTAGTAATAAAATTGTAGAAGGTAAAATCAAAACACCATGGAAACTCTGTGCTCTAAGAACTCTGGAAACTAATCAGGTATCCTAGATTTAGAGTAGGCTGTATTTTGCTGCTTTTGCTTCTGTGCCCATAACCTTTATACAGGACTACAGAAAAACTGCACAAAAAAGCTACCTTCTTAAGGAAAGCAGTATCAGAGCTAGTTAGTGACTACAATTCTCATTTCAGCATGTATTCAGTTAGCAGGAGAGCAGTGGTGATGGAAACTGGGAGGGTTCATACCACAGATCAAAAGAGTTTTGCCATTCTCTGATTTGAACTCTGAGACCTTCTATAAAAGCATTCAGTTTCTTTTCCATTAAAAGTATTTTTTTACTACTCCTATTAGGACCTGAGGAACACAGGAAGAGTAATTTAGTAGAGTGTTATGTTGCCTATTTGGAATGCAAATATTACTGAAACGTAGGCTTCTGCAAAAGCAATTCTCCTCTGTATGACATCCCTGCCGAGTGCTGCCCTGCTGCCTTCTATGCCCATTTTAGCTTAATCCCAATTAGGAGCAGATCATTTTTCTGTATGTAAAAATCTCGTTAGATTATCTCACAAACCAACCATCTGAAAATCCGTGTGGTTTTTTTTTTTTTACCCTTGTTCTTGGAGGAGTAAATGGATAGTTAGCTAAGTTGGTGTGCACAGTGCACACAGTGAAATTACATCAGTTTTTGTAACATCACTGAAATTCAGAGTTTTTGCTCCTTGCATTATGGTTTCTGACAAGAAAAATATCATGGTACTGGGTCATACTTCAGCCACGTCTACTTCTCTTAATCCCCCCCAGTAACTACAGTTCAGCAGAGTTTTTACTTCTGTATTTTAACTTTTTTCCTCTGGAAGCAGTCCACTATCTTTTCCCCCAGCTATGGTGGGTGCACTAAAGTGTTTCTTCTGTTCTGACAGATTTTGGCAGTTTGTGGAAAATTCACTCTATGTATAATGAGGATTACAGCTGAACCTAGTTCTGACTGTCAAATCAGAAGGCATGTTCTGCCACACCATTGCAGTGGGAGGATAGGTTTTGTTTGCAGGCTTTGAGGGATTTTGCCTTCAGCTCTCAATAACTGAAGACCCTTTATGCTCCTGTTTTCCTTATAGATGTACGTTCTTTGGGATGTGCTAGATCTCAATTCAGAGTATGGCAGAACCTTTTCAATCTAAGATGTGTAGTCTTCACCACTGACAGCCTGATAAGCTTTTACTGCACACCCCCACCCTGTGAAGTGGAAAAGGACTTCTACTCCTTTTTTATAGCTGTATTTTTGTAAAATAGAAATAGTAAGTGCCGCAACCAGATTTAGACAGCCAGACTGTGGACAAAGAGTAGAACTGATGGCTTGTGTCTGAAGTTTTGTGCGGCTCCTGAAAACAATCACATCACCCATCAGAAATGACAGCAGGACACTGTGCCTCCTGACCCTTTTGAAAATTCATTAAGTTTATCTTGGAAATTGTCAGTCTTGAGTTGGCTGGAATTATTTAAGGAAACTGGGATTTAGTGTCCTACGTGTCAGTAAGAATTCATTTCCGTGATGAAACATTCAAATATGCCAATAAAAACAATTTCTTGGGATGTAAGAAGATTCCCATTGGCTAGTGGCTAAAGCTGGCAGAGGAAGAAAGTTTACTCTTCTCTACTTGTATGGTATCCAACCACTTCAGTAACCAGAGCTCGCATTTTGTATTCCGTGTGGGACCACTGAATGAAAAAAATCCTTGCTTCGTGCTGAATGCATGGAACATTCAATCAAATCTTAGATGTTTCATTTGCTCTTAGTCTTCCCAGCTAGTCCAAACATAAGGTGTGCTAAAGATTGAGTACTTGGTATTTTACAACTATATTCTTTCCGTCTCTTTTTTAGCCCTGGAAAAGGGATGATGTTGAAGGACCGTAAAGCAGTTAAGGACTTTATGTGTTGTTTCTATGGTGTCAGTAGTCAGCTTTCACCCACAGACTCAGACCGTGTCTTGATGAAAATACTGAAAAACTTTGCCCAGAGGTCTGCCACTGAAACCTTACTGTTTATAAATACACGGAATTCTATACTTGTTGCATCTGAAGAATATGAACACAAAGTGCAAAAAAAAAGTTAAAACTTGACTTATACTTGCTGTTGTTACCCTCCTATCTTTCTTTTCCTAGCTGAGCATGCCCAGCTGTTTCATTTCAGTACTGTTGCAGTATTCAGCTCTGCTATTTGAGGCAACAGAACAAACTTCAAAATTCAAAGTGAATTTTTGAGTTTTTATGTCTTTGAATACTCATCTGCACAGTGGCTAATCTCTACTGTCAAAATAAACCATCTGCTTTTCACTTCAAATGGTTCCCAGAACATACAGCTCCATCAGGCTCCTCTGCCCAGTTGGCATCTCCGTATCCATCACACACATTGTACTGCATCAACCACTGCCCAACACTTTCTTTCATTTCACTCATGAATTCCTTTTTTTTCTTTGCAGTCTTTGAGCAGAAATCTCATAGAGGCCATGTTTCAATGTCCTGTATGAATTACAAGTCACTGTAATAGATATTAGGCAGTGAGACCCCTTTGGATAATTCATTTCTTAGGGGAAAAGCTTCACAAAAATCAGGCCTGATGCTTCCAGCTGTAACTGAGGCCTTGACTTTGAGTCAACCATGTTTAATTGGACACTAGACAATACATTTGGAGCATTTTAAGCATGTTTTCAGATGTAAAAGTGATGGATTCACACAGAGAAAAATAGAAGTTAGATACTCTGTTTCTGCTGGGACATTTCTAAAAAGGTAATTCTGTGCCACAAAGGAAAATTGTACCTGATTTTAGTTGTGAACTATGCCATTGTGCATAAGAGAACAGTCAACTTCTCTGTTCCTGCCTCTATTCATATTAGAAGAAGTTACATGCAAACATTTGAAAAGAAACACTGATTTGATTCTCCCCATTTTCTGCTTTGCACCTGTAGCTCCTACAGCTGTTTAATTTTTCATTATGCAACAACAACAACAACAAAAAAGAAATGTCATCAGTTTCCTTGTCGTTTTTTTTGTTCCTTTTTTGCTGCTTTGTGTAAAGCCGTTTTTGATTTAGCAACATTTGTCTGTATGCTTTCATGTTATTTCTTTCAAATCACTCCCTGTAGTGTGAATAAATGTTATTTGTGTCAGCAGCTAATCTTACTGTAAAGCCCATATTGTTATTAATATGTTTATTTGATACTGTTTATTCCAGCTCGAACTTGCGTATTTCCAAGTTCTTTATTTATATGTACTCGGTGTCCATCAATTCTGACCCTCAGCTGAGATTAGAAGGATGAAGGATTACATGTGCAAAACATCTGTCACTGTGGAGCTGGAAGAGTTGCATGTTTGACAGAGAGGGCCAGAGCCTGGATTAGCGGCTGAACCAAAGATCACTTCTCCTTACTGTGCCTCGTTACATTTCCAGTGCTGCTCTACGCATTCTCACTTCTTTTTCATGCTGGAAGATATCACAAGTGTTTGTGTTCAGCGCTGCTGTAGTCAATGATAACCCTTTGTACAGTGCCTCCAGACATTGTTTAAATAGGTAAAAATGCACACAAAGCGGTCTTTGAGCATAAATGCTAATGGTTTAAAGAAAAAAGTAACTTTGAATAATTATGTTAAATTATTTCTAATATCATCTAGGCTTAGAAAAGCATTTATTCCTCAGAGAATCATTGCTTCATGCCCCGGGATACAATTTCATAAAATTTGAATACAGCTGCAAAACAAACAAACAACACCCCCCCCCACGCCCCCCCCCAAAGAAAAAAAACAAAAATAAAAAACCAACACGCAAACAACAACAACAAAAAAACATGATATTTCAAAGAGTTCATTGTGTATTGAGTTCTGGCTTGCCCAGCTTCAGAGTGGCAGGTTTGGATGTAGCTACTGAATGGCCTGAAAACAGTTTCTGCTCATACCCTTCATGTTGTGGTGCAGCCTGAGTTGGTGGGAGAACAAATGCAAATTTTCCCTGTTACAAGCCTTCCTTCAAACTTCAAGGTAAGATGCATAATCTAAACCAGGACTCTTGATATTAGTTCCACTGCAGGTCTGAGGATGGGTCTGTGGTTGTCAACAACATTTGCCACTGTGGTGGAAGGTGGCAGAAACAACCTGTCTTTTATAGGCTTCTTTGCCTGAATGCTTCCTTAGGAAAGCATGTGACAAGCAGTACTGTTACTTCTAAATCACGTGTGAATCTATGTAAACCTAACTTAGAACAGACCTAGAAATTTCCCTCATGCTAATTAGCATTGTTTTTAGAAATTTCTTCTCTTGGTTTTTTTTTTTTTTTTTTGTTATTTCCCCTTAATTTAAAGCTTTTTTTTCAGTAGTACATGGCAAAATTCAGCCATTTTTTATCTTTCATTTTCAGTACTACATTGCTTTTAATATTACCTAGTGGCTTTATTTCCTTATTTGCTCATTTCTGGTGCTTCGGCTCCAGGAGTCTCAAGATGGATGCCTGAAGTTAAAATTTTTCAAAAGACAGTTTTGAAGATGTGTTTGTTGTATGAGTATCATGAAGCCTACCTGGGGCAGTAAATAACAACATGTATGTCCTCTAAATAAGAATATAATTGGACAAAAAAAGATTCTTAGACCTTTTGCTCCTCAGGAGCCTGTAGTCCCTCCCTGTGCTAAGCCATCCTCATGCTTATGTTCCTGTGTTACAGGGAAAAAACTTAATAATTTATCAGCTGGGATTCTTCCCTCTCCATTCTTCTCTTTCCTTTCAGTTGCCTTCCAGTTGTCCCTGGCAGAGCTGTTCCTTTCAACTTTTTGATTGGTGCATAATTAAGGAGGTATATGGGACAATAACTTCCTATTTTAAAAAGCCATAAAGATTTAATGAGAACATGGCTTCAGGGCCTTCCTCAGTGAGTAAAAAGGAAAAAAAAAGAGAAAGAAAAGAAAAAAGAGAATGGCACACATCTTCCTAGTTCCTAGAGATGCTTGCTGTAGTACAATGAAATATTTCCAGACTGCTGTAGAAATGAAACGCTAACTCCTTTTGAAGAGATAGCTATCAACAGGAAAAGAAAAAGACTTAAACGATCAGAAAAAAAGGAGTGTACTTTGCAAGGAAAATGATTCAGGCAAAGTAAGGCTGATATTAGCCAAGCGCCGTTTGCCGATGGGTGAACCTTGGTGTGTTCGTTCTGCAGCTCCTTTGTGCGTCGCAGCTGGCTGATCTGGTTTATATCGTTGCAACTTTATTGCAGAAGCAGACCTTTGCTTTCTTGGTCTTTTTGTCTACCTTCTGATTTCTAATTTGTCCATTACAGCAACATTTCTCTCTTAATCTTCACTGTGGAAGCATTTTCTTTTCTTTGCTTCTTTGTTCCATAGGCACTGTTCTCACATCTCCCCCTTCGTAGCCCTTTTAATCTAGTTGAGAGGAAAGCAAACTGAAGCATCACCCGAGACTTCTCTCTGTGCTACTCATCAGATTGACTGCAAGATGAATTCAGAGGAACAAAGAGATGCATACCTTCCAAAGGCAAAATATAAGAACTTCACAATGCTAAAGAAAAAGGTTCCAAGTTTGAACAATGCTGTCTGCTTAGATCCTCTGGTCAGGGGAATGCAATTCTTAAGATCTATTCTTTGTCTGGCCCTTCACAGCATAAAGTGTCCTTTGTTTTACATGATCCTATAATGTAGGAAATTTCTTGCTTACAAAGTTCCCTACAGAAGTATTAATCCTCATATGGAAATTGTGATGTTTCTTAAGGATGATGTGGAAAGAGGAAGTAGTATTTATAGAGCAGATGCTAAATTATTTGAACACATTAACTTGAAAGAGGGAACATATTTCCAACAATTTTATTTGTTGTTGTAATGTTTCTTTATATTTAACCAGTATAAAGTTGCTCTTAAAAGGAGCCTTGAATTGTCAGTCCTTATTGGTGACTGGCTGACTTTTTGAAGGAAAGAAAGGCTCTTCCTGTCCCTATATAAGTAGAAGCACAGAAAAAAAGCTCTCAGACAACTACTATGTGAATCATGATCAGAAGGGATCCAAAACCTAAGAATAAACAGAAACAGACGGTATCACCTTTTGCCCCCAAGGCATATGGCAAGAAAAATAAATACAATAGCCCTGTGCCTTCCAAGCAGGTCATTAATACAGGAAGAGCAGATGGGGGCTGTATGTTGTACCCTTTCATACTGTTCTTTGTGTTGTCACGTACCTAGGTGAAACTGCCATTAGCTGTTAGTTGGCCAAATATAGAGTCTGGATCCATCTGATGCAACCCCTTTCTGGCCCTTTAGAAGTTCTGAATTTTGACAAAGCTAACCCAGGGCTGCTGGAATCGGTGCACTCTTTCCATGACCATTGCTGGTTATGGAACTGGGTTCTTACATCTCTACTTGGAAGCACAGGAAACAAGTAACCTACACTCTCTCTTCCCAGGTTTATTTTGAAAACATCCTCTTCATATGCTGCTACTCCTGTCATGGGAATGAGTATCTCCACATATTCCTCTACAGATGTTTTTTCCCAGACGGACTAATGTCCTTTCCAACAAGTACAGCAAATTATTCCCGTTGGGCTATGTATAGCCAGAGGAGGTTCCAAAGCATTTAGAGGCTTATGTTTTATGTTAAAACGTATAGAAGCCTGCTACATTTCTTAAATGTACAAAAGATCTGTATTTTCAGAAGCCTTTCTTTTGCTGCGAGATTTGTGGTTTCTTTTGTGTGGTTTCTTTTCTCTATTCTGCAAATTACCCATTAGTGATCAAGCTGGTTAAAATCATTTGTAGTATGATTTTCACAATTGTTCTTAAAAGATTCTGACCCTTGTAATAACTCTAGGTAAGCAGCTAAATATTATGTGGTACTTTGTCCTTGTAGATGAAGAAATGGATTTACTCGTATACGTGCTTATATGGAATAGATGTGCCACTTTTTATCCCTGGTTTCCTGCAGCAGATTCTGCCCTGCAAAGTCATTGTGGAAGATTTAGTAGGCTTGTAGTGCATGGCCTCAGCTGTAGGATCATCCTTAGCCCCCAGAAACCCAAACAAAATGAGTATTTTGACATGTCAAGCTCTAAAGCTCTCTAGGAATCTGGAAATTTTCTGTGACTGAAAGAAGGATGGACGGAAAGTTGGAATATAACTTAGAATAAAGCAGTCATCCTCCAATGTGTCTTGTAAAAAAAAAGTGCAAGTTTTCTTGGCAAGAAAACTTGGTGTACAGTAAGAGGGTGAAATTTGACTTTTAAATTTATCTGTTTATTTATTTATTTTTGCATGGATAGAACAGCTTGCCCGTGTGAAATGTCAGCACCAGCGCTGCAGTTTGGTTATGCAGACACTACAGGAGATGCCACTGCTGTGGTCTGGTCTCTGACCAGGAGCTGGGGAGACCGCAGTTTGCTGTGCTTGTGCTGAGTAATACCAGTACTCCGGGAGCTGCTTTTCTCTCTGTTATCTTGTTAAGTCTGTGCAGAACGTTTTAGTTGCCTGTCTGCAAAAATAAGGAACACCAAAGGACATTCCTGGGATGCTGAGCTCTCCCAGTATAGGCACGCAGAGCTGCTCTGCAGTAAAAGCTGTGTGTTTTATAGCATGTACAGCACTCTGAGGCCCCTCTCCCCCTCCTCTTAACATCTTGCCTTTTGTTCCTCTCTGTTCCATTCCTCTGTGGGCACAGATACTTGTATGGCAATTTCTAACTTTCTTTGAAGCATAGTAGCATGGTCATGGAGTCTTACAGAATAGATCAGCGTTTTATTTGTCCTAATATAGAATTATAGAATTGTAGAATCATTTGAGGTAGAAGGGATTCTAAAAGGTCATCTAGTCCAACTCCCCTGCAATGAACAGGGACTCCTACAGCTCCATCAGCTCAAAGCCTGATCCAGCCTGACCTTGTTTGTCTCCAGAGGCAGGGCATCCACCAATATATGTGGAGTTGAATCAGTGCAACAGCACAATAGAACTTAGTTGTCCTTGAGGTATTGAGGTGCCTCAAAAAGAAAGTGGATGAAAAAGTGGATATGTGATTTAAGAGTTCACGTTTTAGAAGTTACCCCAATAGCAATATCTGCTGTTAAACCAGTGCTTTCCATTAGTAACTATCTTTTGTTGCTTAACATTTTTGCCAAAATTTTAGCTGCACAGACTGGAAGTTTCTGTTGTGAGTGCTTAACACTGTGACGGCAGGCACAGTGGAAGGCTCAGGAATAATTGTCTGAAGAGCACGGCTTAAACATAAGGGAGCAACAAATGAGGTTTAGGCCACCTGTTGAGCAGTGATTAGAAAACAAACTATCAAATAGCTGTTCATCAAGTAAGCATTGCTTATTGCATTGTGGCAATGTAACAGGGATCTTGAGGGGAAAACACTGTAATCAAGTATTTGTAAGTTATAGCTTCATGTATTGTGAGTATGTATAGACACAATGGACAAGTAGTCAAGTTACACTGTGATCTTAATGGTGCTCTACAACCGTTGCACAATTGTTGTAGCAGTCTTACCAGTGACTGCTCTGTGTGTTATATTTGTGTTCTTTCACTTTGTGGTCACTTGTACTGAAATTAGTTGTGTCCTCTAGTCCTGAATATAAATTTCATTTAATACTAGCATTTATGAATACCTTTAGAATTAGAAAGAAACAGTCAACTTATTTGGTTTCCAACGTAAGCCTTTTATGTTATTCTAACAAGAAATATATGCAAAGCCATTAGAGTGAATGGCATGATTACATACTGATTATTGCATGAGAGAGGACAGAGTTGGCATTTAGCATATATTGCTTTCCTTTATGTTTTGAAAACCTCAATTCTAGGAAATACATTAGAACTTCAATTTAAGCCTGACTGTTGGAATTCAGTGTTTTGCTGAAATGTCAATTTTCATTTCATAGCAAAACTGAAACTTTACAAACACTGTGGGATTCCTTGCCAACTTCAGTGGAGAAACTGCTGAAACCTGCACAAACTTGCTAAAATGTGATATCCTCTATTTAACTTAACATATGGATCATTCTCAGAGACAGTGTTGGATCCCGTGCAGCAGGAGAGCTCACGGTTTGGGAGGTCTGCTTATAGAACAGGTAAGGCTGGGCACTCCATGGGAGGCAGCTGAAATGACACAAGCTTCCCTGAAAAATTGTTTTTCCTGTGGATTCAGGGAGCAGAGGATGTTCAGGGCAATCTTGGTCTATGGTATCCTCAGATATATTAAAAATGGTTGGGGTCTGTTGTTGTTGATTCTGCTGCATCAACCATCAAAGAATATTGTGGAGGGAAAAAACAGTTCCATAGGAAAAGTGTTCACGTCAGATGCTTGTACTGCCGGTCAGCTTTGTTACTTCTGTGTCATAAAGCCAGTATGTAATCCACTTATCAAAAGTGGCCTTTAAATCCAAAGGAAACTACTTTGTGGCAGTTGTAATGAAGAATGCAGAGTGACAAATTCCCTGAGCAGTCCTCTGCATTGCTGCTGTAGTGTTGTCAACATATGGTGCTGGCCTACTGCCACTTCTCATGATTTCACTACTCTCTTTGGCTACTTTTATTGCTTGCAGTGTAAGGTGTGTCCTTTAAAACTCCAGGTCCTGGAGGTGATGTTTGGAAATTAAAGTCTGTCTCTAAGAGGTGTGGATAGAGAGCAAAGCCTAAGAACACATGGACCCTAGAAGCTGAAAACCTCAAGGCTGTGTAACAGAATTATGAATACAGTCCATGGCAAAAGATGAGACTTTTCTTCTCCCAAGATGCTTCATTCACAGTTTGGAAGAGAAAGTAAAACCCTTGGCTAAACAGGTACTACGCCTCATGGCAGCACAGGAGCTGCATGCAATGGGCTGTTTCTTTCTCTTCCAAGCTCCACTGTTGCCATTTTGTATGAAGTCTGTCTGACATTAGAGAGAGATGAAATGTGGAAGAGGCAGAAAGGCAGGATGGCACTGTGGGAGGCAGAGGATTTCTTGGGGTCAGGAGCTGTAGGGCTGTGAGGGGCCTCTGCATGCATGAGGAGGACAGAATCCTTATCATTCAATGTAGGACACATAAAAAGAGCCTAAGATTTGGAATAAAGATGAACAAGTGTGTGTGACCTCAGAAGTGAATGAGGCTGTGATACTTCTTGGCAGGCAGGAGAAAGAGATCAGGGGTTGAAAGTGGGAACAAAAAATGATAGGGAGGTAGGATAGTGTGCGTTATGGTTGGAGAGAACAGGGCTAAAGAGATGGAAAGAGAAAGGAGGAAACAGTCTAAATGTTGGTAGTTGACATCACCAAGTTTTTTCAGTATACAATTGGAAGCATTTTCAGAGGGGTAGGAGAGAGATGGAATGGGAAATGCTGAGGATCATCCCACTTCTCATTCTGATTTTAATTATCCAATAGAGAAGCAAGTCATCCCTGCACAGCTGGGTCTCTCTCCTCAGTGTGGCTTAAATCTCACCTATCTGTTGTGCTTGGTGATCATAATAACCTTTGCAGATGGAACTGTGGTGAGAAATTATCAGCAGATGCAGAAGGTTGTAGATATCTTAAGAAGCCAATTTATTTATCCCATTGTCCTTGTTCTGAGCCTCAAGGCTCCTTGTGGCTTACAGCAGGCATGAGGATCACAGTTAAAGATTTTGCAGAAGCTCTGTATAGCCAATTTAAAACTGGATCAGTATGAAAATGGGGCTATCATCTTGATTGCAACAAGTAGGAATCCGCCTTACAATGCGAGACTTACCTGTTTTTCATTGATGGAAACAGGAGTTAAAAATGCAGCTTGAAAAAAAGCAGAAAAACAAAACTAGGAGGAGTATTATAGTGAACGCAGTGATTTGAAAAAATACAGAAAGCTTCAAAAATGTGCTGCTGAAGTGATCTTTCTTGAGAAAGGAAACGCTTCCCTGGCCTGCAGGATTTCAGCAATGTTTAAGGATTAGGCTTACTTATGAAAATATTGATTGGATTGTGTTAGTACGATGTTAGACTGAATATCCCACACTTGGATGTCTGTGTTCTCTTTGGAAGAGATCTGATTTTGCAGTAAGGAATGGGTGTGTGGAGGGAGCATACGTGCTGATGTTCCGCTAACTACTCACAGTGGTACAGTACTGAATCTGAGGGCCTATTATTTTTGTCACGATGGAAAACCCTTTTTTCAGAACTCTTACAGTTTTGTTTTTAAAGATTTATACCCTTTGCTCCTCTGAGTATTTCTTTATGAAAGTCTCCCCTAACAGTTGTTTTTAGCTTGATTTCAGATGAACAAAGCAGTCAGCTCTCACTAATTCTAAACCCAAGAGACTCCTCTTTCTGTACCTTTCTTAATTACATGGGTTATTAAATAGGGGGCAGATATGCAGCAAATTACATGAAAGGGCTGTACACAATGACATGAAAACCTGCTAGAGGCTGACCCACATCCACATCATGTAACCAGGTTTCTGAAGGTAGGAGGGAACAGATTACTGAAGAGCTTGCTACTTGTTAAAATCACCAACAGATTTCATAGCAGGTTCTTTGGCATAGGGGATACAGGCATGCAAGATACAAGATAGCTTTACACCTGGAGACTGTGGACTTGTTATATTGAGACCTGTAGGTCACAGATATACAGATCCTGAAGAAAATGTCTGTTAAGCCTACAGATACGTAACAGGCTTCTTCTCCACAAAGCACAGTCCTGCCCCTTACTATGTATTTCAAACATCACTTTCCTATTATCTCAGAACCAGAAAAATCCACAAAAGGAACAGCTGGTACCTCTATTTATATGTTCTGTCTTAATGCTTGGCTAAGTGTTTTCTGTTCAGTCTTAGTGTTTTGGGAGGTCTCAGAACTGTCAAGAGCTTAGTCTGTCCTGTTGTGGAATTCCCTGCCATCTCCCCACGCTTGGAAAAATACAAAATTCAATAAATAATGTGTTCTTTGCTGAAACAAATTTCTTCCTGCCTACCCCAACCACGTGGCCCCTGAGCACAAGAGCATGTGGCATCAATAGTGTCACAGTCATCTTCTCACTTCTGCTGTAGGTATTCCCAGCCATCAGTTTGTGGAAGGTGTTTGCAGTGAGGAGAGCAGAGAGCTTCTCAGTAAACATGTATGACTTTTAGCATTAGATGTTAGGAAAGGCATTTGAATGGCAAAGAGGGGGAAGTGCTGGAATAGAAGCCTGGGGTGTGGGAATCTCCATCACTGGCAGTTAACAGAGATTAGATGAGTGTCTGCCAGGAGCGATGTGGAGATTGTTGCTCCTGCCATGGGCAGGGAGGTGAACTAGATGATGATTTTATGCTGCAGAGAAGAAGTTGCACTCTGAGTATCACTGAGGGCAGGTTCTGTGCTGTTCATGTTTGCAGGACTGACAGGACATCAGACCTTTAAAGTCTTAAAAAAAATCCTCATGAGTGTAATTGGAAAGTTTCTGTTCTACAGAATTTTGTTTCTTTCTTTTATTATCATATTTTGTTTTAAATGCAAGAAATTTTGGGGTGTGTAATTCTAACATGGGTTAGCGAGAAAGGCTGTAAGGCACAATTATCCAGTTGGGCTGTTGTGTAGCAGCTGTGTCTGAATCAAACTGAATGCCTTATTCATAAGCCATAGTCCTTGTTTCTTGACTTGGCCACTGGTTATCTCTTCCCTTTCCTCAGACCAGTGAAATTAATGACTCTGTGGCTCTGTCTAACAGGACTCTTTTCAGTAAGCAGTTCACAGCTATCTAAATTGTTGTTTCCCCGGACTCCTTTCCCTTTAGCTTCTTGACTCCCCTGACTCTGTGTGGTTTCAGTGTCATTCAGGGGGTCATGTGCAGCCTCTGCAAGGTCAGCTTAGTGTTTTTCTTGCCTGCAGTTCTGTGTAATGTATAGCTTAATAGATGTGATAACAATCTGCAAAAATCTTAAGACTGTAAACACTGAAGAGAAGCAGGAATGGCTCCAAGGGTGTGTGGGAAGAAGCTGACCAAAGGAGCATGTATATTGAATATTATGATAAGTATCTTCACAGCTGGATCTATGAGAACAGAATATGCTTTCAAAAGACTTTCAGACCAGTTTTAATAAATGATGAAGAGTGCTCCACAGTGTCAGCTGCGGATGGTGCTGGGGCTTCCTAAGCACACTATTGAAGCACATGTGCTCATTCTTTTCTCCAAAAAAGTAGTTAAAGGGCATGAAAAACCTCCCCTGCAGCTGCTACATATCATAAGAAAAAAACTGTTGGAGTTTTGTTGCTGGTTTGAAAATCTGAAAGGCTACTTGTGATCTTCAATATCTCTGAATGGCTCTCTAAAAGATTCAGCCCTCCTGCTCCCCTTGTCTGAGATTTCTCTGGGTCTCAGGTAGCAACGTTCACTTCCTTCTTTGCAGGATCAATTATTTCCACTTCTCAGTATACCAAACCCAGAAGGCTTTAATGAATTCTGTGTACTTTTCTACTCCTTGCAAGCAGTGTTTGCTAATGCAATGTGAAAATGCTAATGGCAATAGCACATTTGGTACATTTACTATCTCCTGAAACAAAACCTCGCTGGGCTAGGAGATAAAAATATAACTGGAGGTTTGGCTTGTCTGTTAAGCTCTGAGAAGCTGGGAAGGTAAGGATCAGAATGAAGCAGGCAAGGGACAGCCTCTGCCATAATTACAGGACCAGAGCCTTTGAGGCCACCCTGGCGATCATTGACAGATCCCTTCACCTTGCCTCCTCCCCTTCCAGGTGAAGCTTTAAAGCAGACCCGGGAGACATATTCCTTGAGCTGTGATGTAGGAAATGGTGTTTGCTTTGTGTGCATTGCCAGTGGCTTTTCCAGCAGAACACTCTGCTCCTGTCTGTAACCCAGGGCCGAACACACCTGGAATGTTACAGCAGACAATCTGCTAAGACTTTCAGCTTTTCTTACCTCATTCTAAAACACTGCTATTGGTTTCCTGTCACTTCACTTCAGGCCTGATTAATACTATGTAAAACTGAAGATTTCGCAGCTATTCCTCAAAAGGATTTAAAGTCTCCTGATTTCCAACAGTGAAGAAAGCAATTGCATTATTTCAATGTGAAAGGGAGAAAATTGAGATCAATATCCCGTCGTAAATACAATGCTGCAATTCATAATAACAACTGTGATTTAATTTTTTTGAAAGCCAGGGGACCGAGTATGTGACAGTTACTGTATTCTTTCATAGCCACGTATTTATGTGCTGAACTGCCCCTGTTAGTTGTGTTGATGTCACAGGGCTCAAGGAATATGTCTTCTGGGTCTATTCTGAAGAAAATGTCATTTTCTTTTGCAAAATGTGGGGAAAGCATTCTGTCAGTTCCAAGTGTTTTTGTGTTTTTCAGCTTCTGTGGTGATTCAGGTTGCCATTCACCCCCAGGCTGCAAAAACATAAAAGGGATCATACACTTGGTCAAGTTGGAAATCCTTCATGTGAGGTCTGATTAGCTAATAGGTGAAGATTTAAATGGTGGCCCTCAGGTTCAGAAAAAGAAAGGCAACGATGAGCTGTTTGAGGGGTGATGTTTTCCTGCAGAGACCCAGAAGGCTCCTGGTGCTGTGATGTTCTGCCGTGATGCCTCACTGGGAAGGCAGCAGAATTGACACTTGGTATTCTTTCAGAAGTGATGAAGTTAGGGTGCTTCTGATTAAGTCACATGAGAAGAACTGAGACACTGTAGATGTGCTCATGCTGCTGAAGAAACAGGGCTTTTACATGTAATGATAGTACTCCAAAGGCAGAATCCTGAAGTCTGAATCCTGGGAGATAGGGACAGCTATTAATAAGAAGCAGCAAAATCTCCTAGGGATTTTTGGAAAGTATAAAATGCAGAGAAACATCACAGTCAAATTAAGATTAAAAACAGAATAGGGTACATTAATTGTCCTAGCACATTAACTGTGTCAATTAATATGGATCAAAACATGATAACTACTTGGTTTATCTTTTATGCCCATTGACCTGAGTAGGAATTATAGAAAGTAAATGTGGAGGTGCTCTGCAGTTAGGCAGTGGACATGCAAGCCTCAATCTGAATAACACATTCACACTCCTATCATACACATCCAGAGGGATTTTGGTTTTCAGGATTCCTTCTGATGCTGTAAAATGGCTGAAAACCTCATTTGGAGATGAACTGGTTCCCTTTCTGTTTCCAGAGCCGGGTGGAGATGGTAATAAATTCTTCTGGGAATTGAAGGATGGAGGGCATGAGGTATTCAGTAGGAGCTGGAATTAATATCAGATCCAGAGAAGTCTGCATGTTGTAGTTTGTGATAACTCTCCAAGTCTGACTGTTCTGCTAGATTTACTTGAAGAGAACCTATGCTAAGGGAGTGAAGAAAGGTTAGGTGCCTCTCAGAGAGACCAGAGAAGTGCAGAATTTATGGATCCACCCTGTGGCTGAGATTAGATAGCCAGCAACAGTAGCCTGGAGGGAAATGTACTATAATTTGCATGCAGCAAGGTAATTACAAATTCCTCCATTAAATCTTCGCCTCTGCATATGGATCTATGGCTTAGCTGGGACAAGTCCAATTACCTTCCTGCACTCTACATGGAAATCTACTTGAAGTTCACTTGATGCAAAATAAGGCTGCCAATATGTTGGATAGTATTAGTTTGATGTGAATATACTGTACCAGCTGGAGAACTGTGATGCGTTTCCATTTGCTTCCATGTATAATTCAGGATGTTCATAAGGAGCATGAGCATCCCGGATATGTGAAGGATACTTTGTGGCCATCATGGGAATTCAATTGATTAGTTATCAGGGGAGCACTTGCAGAAAGTTTCACTCCAGCTAGTGAAATAATTTCAGACTGGCCTTTAGTGTAACATTCAATCGGTTTCAATAGCAGAGCAGGAGAAATAGATGCAGGTAATGGGGCCCTGGGTTTTTTTATAGAGGGCTTATTGCTTTAATACAGCTTGGAATATTAATAATAGGAAGGTGTCATCATGGGCTGTATTCTTCAGCTTCCTCCAGCATACCTGCTTAAAGTTGTGCTTCTTCCTGTCTGTTGCTTATTCTTTCACAGCAGCTTTGTTAAGACAGGCTAAAACAAGACTCACTTTCTGTCTGACAAGTCTTTTAAAGTTCAGCTTTGCCAATACTGTTTTTTCAATGGATCTGGGTCGTGTGCTTGCTCCACTGAGAAGGAACTAATTCACTTTTCATGTTCCTTCATTTAAGCAATCCCTGCAGGGAGAAGCAGTCTGATGTCACACTGCTGTCCAGCGAGGGCTGTAATAAAATGGCTGACCACATTATACTCATGCCAGCTTATTTTTGACTCTGATATCTGAGTGATTAAGACTTTGCATTAAACTACAAGCTCTTGTTTTCTCTCCATCTCTTCTTCAGCCTCTCCTTGCTGATAAATAATAGATAAAGAAGAATGAATAAAGCACTAAACTTGTGCCCTGGGGACTGGAGTTTCCATCTAATCGGTGGTCCAGTCCAGCTTGAAATCTCTTTGGACATTTAGGCTTGGTCCTCCTGGAACAGTATTCTTCCTTCAAAGATACTGAATGCAAGAAAATGCAGCACAGTGAGGCAATCACAATGTCTGTTTGAGAAAGGCCAAAGATTAAGTTAACATAGAAGCAGATTTACCTCCCACTCATATAGAAGTGTCTACAGGTCAGCCTTTGCTGGAATGCTGCAATGGAGCCGTTATTGTGCCTACTGCACTCTGACTATTTTCTGTTCAGTAGGGAACTTCTGGTTTTCAGTGCTTGGGCTTTTCAGTGTGGAATTATTTCTTTATATTGTATATATTTTAATGTATATGTTCATAAATGTGAATACGTATTCATGTATATATATGCAAAAACACACATACACATCTATATGCATGCATATATGTGTGTAGTGAAATAAAAACAACAACAAAAATCCCTCCCCCACCACTTGCTCATGTAAAGGTGAACACCATTTTTCTACATCTGGAAAAGCAAATGTCTAATGCTATTCAAACATAACAGTAAGAATTTTCTTTAAAAAAAGAGGGAGAGAGAGAAGAAAAAAATCTGTAGCTGACACAAATGTGCTGTTTGCAAATCTCTATAATTCCAGTGCACAAAATGTACTGGTTTTGGTTTTTTAATTTTAACATATCTTTTGTCTTAGATATTGAATAGAATTAAGCAGAAGTTATACATTTCAGTTCACATTCTGTGCTTTTCAGCTCCATGCGGTCATTTCCCTTCCTTCAAATGAGTAATGATAGTTTTATGTGAATTATTGTTGCATGCCAGAGTGACTTCAGAGTCCGAGCTAAGGTTCATTGGCCGAAAAATGCTGAAAGAGGGAACATTTAAGCACTTCTGTATGAATGCAGAAGATAGTTCAGTGCTTTCTGAAGTATTCAGAAGTGACAGTGTCAGAACTTCCTGAACGTAGCAATTGGCACTGCAAAGTTGGGAAGGTCTGAAATCATAAAATCTTAGAATATCTCAAGTTGGAAGGGACCCATAAGATTCATCAAGTCCAACTGTGTGTGTTTTGTAGTTCAGGATTAGCCAGCGGGGTGCTGCCAAAATGTTCATGCCACTGCTGGTCTTTGAAAGTGTCCCCTTGAGTGTTTTAAAATTCTCTTTGTTTTGCCTTTCATCTGCGTACTTCCAAGAAGGACTGGAGGTATATGGTGGTAAGAAAATTATTTATATGTGGGAATGCTAGGGACACTATGAGTAGGCTCTTCCCCATGCACCCGCTAGCTAAGGCTTTGGGTGGGTGATGTAACTCCTGGGCTTTGCAAAACATTCCAACATCCGAAGATATTGGCATGAAGCTGATGAAGTTAGTGAAATCCAGGTGAGCTTCAAAGGTTTTCAGTTGTGCTTTTAGCTGTAGATTCAGTGTAAGAGATTACAAAGTATGCCAGACTTACTAATTATTGATAACAGCTCAGTCTTTCCTGGTCTTTAAAAATAATAGTAACAAAAAGAGAGTCTTCTAACAGTGCCTGTAAAGCTTTGCCACATCGCAGAACAAAAAAATCAAAGTGTGCTGAGGTCAACGGGAACTTTTTGTTGGCTTCAGAGAATATTGAAGCAGCTGCCAAATGAAATTTCACTGTGAGCCTACAGTGTTTATACTTTCTTCATGTGGAGAGAAGGCGGTAGATGGGAAAGGCAAGATATGCACAGAGGCTTTGCATTGTTGTTTGCTGTGAAGTAAAGCACAGAGAAGAGCTTTCATAAGAAAAGAAACAGCAATAGCATCTGATAGAAGAACTTCAAAACCAGTGATAGGAGCAGTGAGGGGTTGCATCTTCCAGCAGTACCAGGATGTATCTCTCGATGGACAAGCAGCAGTGCAGCAGGCAGTGCCAGCAGAGCACAATGAAATCCCTTCAATAACAAATTATTAACAAATGGCAACTAAATTTTGTGACTAATGTGCTAAATATAAAGCTATCTTATTCTGTAACACATCGACAACACAAATTTCAGTGTGTTCGCACTCATCACACTCTCTTCTCTTGAAGGAAATAAATAAAATTGACCTTTGGAAATATGTGGTTTAATAGTTTATCTTGGCTTTAGATCTTGCCAAGCCTCATGACTATGTCTGAGGGGATTGTTTCAGATATATCCATGTCAATAAGATCTTATGTGAGCTAAAGTAACCAATTTAAGAGTACAGGACTCAGTCGTCTTGTTGACAAGCTGACTTCACGCTAGATATATTTTCTGATATTGATGGCACTTTCAGCAGATCCCAGAACAAAGCTAGGTGAGTTCTAAAATTAATGTCCTTTTTCGTGGTTCATTAGTTTGACTAGGGCTGGATAATAAATGGAGTTACAGAAGCAAACAAGGAAACAAAACCTGCATTCAATCTCAGAGCCAATTCCATAATTGAGTTGTGGGGTTATTTTTTTCTTTGTTTGTTTGTTGGTTGAGAAAACTTGAACTCTGAGAAATCATCGTGGAAACTTTGAAAATGACATCCTCATTTTCCTTTTCATATGCCTCCTGAGCCCCAATCAAAGTGATAATTAAAACGCTAAAATGCAATAAAATATGCTTGTCTGTAAAGCATTTCCAACCAGAAACTGAGATCTCTTGCAAGATGTACAGCTCAGTTTTGCAGACCCAGAGGATCTGGCTATTTCTGATAAGCCCAGATAAGCTCCTGGACTTCTGAATGCTTATCAGACCTGAACTCAGACTCTGAGCTTGGTGAAGTTCACTTGTCTCCAGCTTTAATATTGTTTCATCAGCTGTTATTATAGAACTTTCCTTCCTTCTTTCCCCTTTAAGCCCCCTCAGAATCCTTTCTGGCATTTTAAACCTAAATCCAACTTACCTGTTATTGACTTCAATACAGCAGTTTTTAGATCGCTGTTTTTTAATTGTGATCTATGGGCCCTGGGAGAGATTGACAACCAAATTAAGCCGTATGATGTACAAGGAGTCAGTTCTTTGTAGATAACCCTGGTTGAGGGTTTTAAATACCTTTATCTCCAGAATTTTAGACACATGATTTCAATCCTTAAATATTCAGTTGCTAAATAAGTAGTATCATGGGAATTGATGTAGATTTACACTAATGCATGCCTTCTTGTTTCCCAAATGAGGTATCTATAATGTTCATATCATAGTTAGGGCAATTCATTATAATGGTAGGTTTTTTTTGGAAGGAGTAGCTCTTGCTTGCAAATCATTCAAATAATTCAGCAATGCTTATCACTTCAGTTTTTGAAATGTGTGAAGGTGATTATACGTATCTTGGGCTATGGTGAAAAAAACATCCAAGTTTGCTTAAAGGCTGTGCAACATTTGTTTTCTTTTCAAACTCTTCACACTTCAAGATTTATAATTGTCTGGGACAACCACATGATGTGCTGAGCTGAATTTGCTTCCAGTGGCAACTGGTGATGCAGACGTCTGGCTGTAAAAAACACGTTCAGAGGTCTGAGACTGGGGCCCAATGTGGGCTCCTGGAGTTCAACAGAGTGCCTCTTCAATTAGTGACTTTTAGAACATCTGTTTCATCATAGATTTGGCATTTCATTATTAATATTTGATTCTGTAATTACTTGACCATTAACCTTCTCATCCTGCATGGGGAGGGATTGAAAAATGATTGCTTTCTATGGGATGAAGCTTCCAAACTCTAATGTTAAATTGCTGCATTTTCAGATATGAAATAGTTTAGTTCAATTATTCTGTCATTTAAACTGCCCTTTCATTTCTGTCCAGTGTCATTTCCAATCCCTACTGAATCCTGGATACTTTACTCAGCACTGGGAAGGAAACTGATATCAGGGAATGAGAACTTTGTATTTCTAAGCAGCAAGGTGCATATGTAATCTCTTGCATCCTTAATGCGATTTAAATAGGAACATGAAGTTTATGTAAGCGAACATAAAAAGCTGGCCTTTTAAGATGCCACATCAGATGCTGAAGAAAATATAAAAGGAATTGGGTTATATAACGCTGCAAATTCAAGATTTAGTGTGAAGAAACGTGCCTCGTCTAACCAATATTAGAAGGATAAGGTCATGCCTATTGCCAAACGCTTCTGTGCCATGCGCTGGTGACAGTAATGTGGTGTAATTATCATTTGTTCATGATGTTCTCTCTGTCTAAGAGAATGTGAGGGAATAACTGTTCTTTTGTCTGTGGAAAAAATTTGCAGGAATTGATAACTAAGGGCATTTCTGATAAATGCTGCAAGAGAGAGATTTTTTCTCTGAAAAGTGAAGTTTCTGGTTTGCTTTTCATCTTTTGTTTGAAAGTTGAGATGAATCTACTGTGTACACAGGCAGCTTGGAGAGTTGTGTCGTTCCCCAAAGCTGAGCATTTAAAGGTCCTTAGGAGGTTATGTAAAAGACACTGACAGATTCTGAAAAGCAGGAACGTTGCAGATTCATCTGCCATGTAGATGGATCTTTATTTCTAACAATTATAAAGTAATTATAGTCAGGCAAGCTTAAAAAGTGGTAGAGTTCTCACTTATTGTGCCTGTTCAGCTGAAATCACTAATTGAAAATGTAAGTTTCTGGAACTCCCATCTCAGAAGACTTGAAGCAGCCGTTCAGACTCCTTGGTGAATGGTGCTGCTTTAAATAAAGAATGAAAACATGTAATAGCTGTAACATTATTGATTCTTTATTGCAGATATTAATCTTTCTTTTAGCAGTAAATAGCAAACATAGAGGACAGGGGGATAAGGGAGAATAGGATGTGCTTCCCAGTGGAGGATTAAGTAATTAAATTTTGAGCTACAAATGTTGGATGGAGATATTTCATATGAGGACTATGCTTTTATTACCTCTTTTTTTTTTTTTTTTTTTTTTTTTTTATCCTGCAAAATCATTGTGTGTGCATTTTAGTTAGGAAACTTAATTTGTATAGATGGAAACGTTACTGAATTTCATGACTTTGGAACTGACTCATTCATTACTTGAGTTTCCCCTGTAGAGAAAAGAGTAGGATGGAGTCCAGTAGGAGAGTACTCTTTTTCTTGTGTATGTGTGTGAAAACAGAAGAGAAGTGAAAAACAAATGTAGGGCAGTAGGATTTTTGGAGAACTACAGCCTCAGGTTAGATTCTTATTCATATTTAGGCTGCAAAAAATGTTTGTCCTCATTTCTGAAACTGTTCAGCACTTTCTAAATTCACTGTGAGTGCATTGAGCACTGCACTATTTAAAACCTAGCCACTTATTTTACCTTAGATGTGGACAAGAGACCAATTATAGCCTGTTTATTTTAGGCCAGGCCTAAGTGTGCTATATACCATCCTAGCATATTCAGTGAATCTCTAGCTAGAGGAAGATATTTTTTCTATCCCTTAAGACATTTACAAAACCAATATAAAAACCTCAGCCTGGTAAAACAGTTTGAATTACCCAGAGGCAGAGCTTGCACAGGCAGTTGAGTTTTGTGAGCTTAAAATAGCGTTGGAGAGGTGTGCACGTTGCCCAGGGCCTCGCTGAGCCATCGGGTGACAGTGCCTTCCTCGGAGAGGGGGCGAGCGCTGTGGGCGCTGCTGGAGTTTAGTGGGACTGAGGTGTCTGTCATTTGCTGCACTGGATGCAAACTGCAAAGGTCTGCTGTAATTGGGGACAGGACTCCACTTTATTTAATAGAGTCTGTGTGTTAGGTAGATAGCGAATGTGATCTGAAATGCTTTAGGTGGAAGACGGACTGGCAAGTTTTTGAGAACTGCAGCCAGAGAGATTTTCTTTATTGTAATTGACAGATTAAGGATGTCTTTACCTTTTTGATAGTGCTGTAACTAACACTTTCAGCTGTGACATGATCACTGATAGTAATGACAGACAATTGCCTCTGTCTGCCCATTTTAATGAGGTCTCATTGCAAAGGCCTTCTCCAAAGCAATCACTGTGTCACTAACGCTCCCGGTGCCTATGAAATTAAAGTGGGGTCTTTCGGAAAATGTTCAAAGGATTTTTTATTTTTTAAAACTGTTTTCTAGTCGGAGATTTGGGTTTTCAGGACTGTTTTACACTGAAAGCTTGTGTTTGGGTCTGCTGGAGCTGGTTCAAGGTTGTGCTCTCTGCTTTCTCATTTCTATGGCCTGAGATGCTCCACTCTAGAAATCTAAAGAAATCCGATCATGTTGAGCACCTAAGGAGAGCAGGATGAAGAGTGCTACGTTAATAAGCTCTCCACAGGTACTTTAGAAGTAGAATAGTGTTTTTCCTCATCATCCTATATCCTCAGACTACACATTCCTGTGGAAAATGAATGGTCTCTAACTGATTTTATTTAATTACAAATCCATGGTTCCAGTATGATTAATTGTATTTATTTAATGAATACCATATGCCATAGAAGGTTACTTTTGAAGCATTTATCCTAAGGCTGTTCGGAGAAAGCAGAAAAACACATTTAAGACACAGTCCAACAATACCGACACATAAGTTCTGCATTTTAATAACTCTACTTTTACAAAGTTTGGTCAATTTATGCTTTTAGAAACATGTCAACATTCTATACCCATTTCGGTGGCCTCCTTTGAAGGAAGTGAAAGCCTGTTATGTATTTAGACAGTGTTTAACAGGAGAAATTTCCACGTTCCTGTCCAAGTGACTTTTAATTCCTCAGTTGAGCACAAAGCCACGCCTGCATGCAATACAGATTAGGTAAGATTCCGTTTTAAACTTTTGGTACAAAGCGTAATAATGCTGTCTGTGCTGGTGGAGCTCATCATTTATTTTGCATATTACACTGCATGTTAATGTGCACTGTAGTTGGTGTTGACTAATACAGCTCAAATAAATGCACAAGTCTTCTGGATCAGAATCAGCGATTGTGAAAGCCGTTCCCTAGAGGCATAGCTCATGCAAATTGTGCTGGTAAAGTACATGGGGTCTTCATGGACTGTTTTTTCTTATCATCCCTCACCCCAAACATGCTGACCCAAGTGCTGGCTTCTGGAGCTGTGCCACAGCTGGGACCTACGTGATATTTTTGATAATCACATATGTTTGCAGGCAATATTTTGAGGCTTGGCATACAGTAATGTATAATGCCAGTTAAATTAGCAACAGAAACTTTGCTGATTTATATATGTATGTTTTTTTTTGTTTGTTTTTTTTTTTTTCCCAGGGATTTTATTTTTCTTTCCATGCTTTCCCTTTTTAGGCTAAAAATCTATAACATGCATCAGTATGTAGGAGTTGCACTAAAAACTCCTCTTAATGGGAAGGCTCAATTATTAATGCAGAGACTGGGAGCTAAATGCGGGGTAAATTGTGCCAAGAATGAGGGCAGCAGAATATAACTGCTGCACTACAATCATTCAATACGGCAGTCCACACATGGATTTTCATCCCACGTCAGGTAAACGTATTGAAAACTTTTAGACAGACATGTTACAAAGGGGCAGAAGGGAGTTTCAGCCCTTAGCTGGTGCTATAGATACTACTGTAAGTCTAAAAAAGGCGCCAAGAAGTTTGGTTTTACTATATCGTTTCCAAAATGAAATTTATTTGTGACCAAATATGTAGAAGTGGTAGTGAATGGTTTTCATTATTGTGTAAGTTATGAGGGCTGCTCAAAGTAGTGTCTCCTATTTTATTATACTGACCCATGACATCGGAGATGGATGTTGGTGGTATAGCAGCAGAGGCTGAACCTTCCCACCAATATTCCATTACATTTTGTTCCCGTGTGACAGATGGCAGCAGAGGGGCAGCCTGACAAAATGATGTCTGATGTGGAAGTGTGTATGAAGCAAAGATGTGGAATTAAATTCCTCCATAGAAATAAATAGCAGGCAGTACTTTTGGAGCAAGCTACATTTATGTAAGTTACTTCAAAACTCCATTAGCCAGGAGTCAAACTATAGCTAGTACAAATACCACTGTATTTTATCACTGGAGCCAGTAGTCTTGAAGTCAGATTAGTCATTCATTTTTATCATTTGTGGTCACTGGAAGAAATAGAAACTTAAAAAACAGATTTGATCTACAAATATTTGATGTTCACCTAACTGTGCTAGAGTACACTAAGGCTCTGCAAGTAAGGGTGTAGCTGTGTTTATGAAGGGATATAATGAAAACATTTCCTTCAAATAATTTTTTCTTCGTTTTACCAAAATACAACATGTGAGACCCGGTAGCCCTAGACTTTGGTTATCTCTGTGGCTTTTCACGGGTTTCCTTGACCTGAATTTCTTTCAGACTGTTTAGGATACACTGTGTTCTGGTTTTCCTGAGATGGGCTGATCCTACTGTAATTGTGCAAAACTTTATCCCCAGTTTCAAAATGAGTTGTTATTGAAGAAAAGGAGTAGGAACAGGAAATTATTCTGTTTTTAAAACAGGCTTTTTACGAGTGCCTTCCAGGAGTGCATTAAGCAACATGACTTACATCTGTCTCGTGTTTTGTTCTCTGATTCTCTCCCTAAGGGAGAATAGTGTGTGCAGTGGAGCATTTTGTTTTGGTAGGGTTTGTCATTTGATTTGTTTTATATACAAACTGTCTGTGTTTGTATTGGACGGGAATGTGCCTTGAATTTGGAGCACAGGTGGTGAGATCTGCAATGCCCTTTCAGGCCTGCAGGAGTCACTGAGGGGAACACCACAGTGCTTACCCACTGGGATCTCATTAAAGAGCGTCTCAAAGTTGTACAGTACTTAATGAGGTAATTCCTGTTAAATATTTTGAAAAATCATTTATTGAAAGCATTTCATGGGGTGTTCTGTTTGTTTTGATTTGGAGATTCTTTTTCATAGTTGCATTAGCAGTTTCTAGGGCTAAATTGGAAACCTTTGTATCCAGAAATGACTCTGTGTTGAAGCATCACCTGAGTCCTATAAAACGAAGGAATTTTAATTTAGGAAATGTCAACCAGAGCTCCCCTCCTAAAGGCCAGCAGTAGCAACTAAGCCTTTGATTTACTAACAAAATATTTTTTGATAGTCTCAGTGAAGGGCACAAGAATGAAATAATAGGAACAAGATCTGATGGGAACAAGTATGGTTTGCTATCATTACCATTCTTTATCTGTTTCAGATAGAGTCCAAAAAGACCAATTAAAATTAGACCCCTCTTTGTCTTAGATTTTATATATCCCTTAGATAAATGAATTGTATGATACAGGCAGAGAGGCTCAATATTAAGCAACACTGAGATGCAAGAACTATATGTCCTCCTTTACGATATACATGGCTAAGCAGTGGAGTGCTGAGTTCTGCTGTTGTGTTCACGCCTGTGCATTAGAGAAGTACATGTGTATCTGCACTGAGGTTTCTTGGTACATTATAAACAGATAACAACAGTAATTAGGCCAAGTTTATGTACAGAGTGATGTTTTTAACTTTTCAAAACAAACATGCTGGAGTTACTCACATAAGGATGCTTTAAACTGAGCAATAAAAGAGAAAAGAAATGGACTGTATCACTTTTAATTCTCTGAAAAGAAGGCGTCTGTAAAATATGGTCAAGAATACAAAAAGAGAAATATTATTGTAAGTTGAGATTCAGACTGGGTCTCGTGTCTTGTCCACATCTAAAACAAGAAAGAATGGAAGTTTTAGCGAATTTGTACAGTCTTGCCAGTGCCACTCTGATGCTACAGCTGTAACAATGAGATCATTTCCTTTTAGTCAGCTGGCAGAAGCAGAAAGGACATGTATCCTTCTAGAAAGAGTCTAACATAATTCTTTGTAATCTATGGGAATGCAACATTGCCCATGAATCAACGTGGATATCTGAAAGCCAAGAAAGAAGCACAATCTGATCTAAAGATTGTCCTAGAATGGACACTACAAAGGTCAGGAAGTTTTGTATTGATATAATATGTTCTGTATACAATTCTACCACTTTTTTAATGTTACAGAAGTTAAGAATAAAGAATACGCCCATGTTTTATTCTAACTGCTTCAGCTTAACACTGAATCTGTATGAAAAGCCCATCTTCTTACAAAACATGTAACTAAAAATTAGCAATCCAGAGCATATAGATGTCTGTATACATCTTTCATTATTTCATCATTAAGAAGCCATCTAAAACTAATAAGGACATATAATATATCACTGTTAGTTTTGAATTCAGAAGCAACGGCCTCATGTTTCTTGCAGTACATAAAGCTGAAAAGTAAATACTGCTCCAGTGAGTCGTGTGGCTTCAGGTGGCGTTGCGACGCCTGGAGCACTGCAGCCTGGTGCCAGGGATGGCAGATTCTTCCCCCGACAGGCACTTGCCTGCTGTATTCTGATAGCAAATATTCATTAAGTCACTATCTGTACTTCTTTGAAAGTCATAAATTGCTAATCTTACATAATTAGGGTAGTTTAAAGTAATGGGGATCTAACTTGTTTATTCATTTATTCTACTTTTTTTATGTTGGAGACAGAGGAAAAGCATATTTTTACTTTACCTTTTTTAGAGAAATAAACCTTCCTTTGCTTGGGGAGCTGGGCTGTAAGAAAAACATGCAGTATGTCAAAATTTAAAGTAATGAGCTCTCATTAAACACTGCATTGCACCCAAAAGTTTCTTGCTCTGTCTAATAGCTTTTCATACTAACATAGTTTTTCCCAGTACAATTAGAGACTATGTATAGTACCTAACCTTACAATGACAGGTACGTTCAAAGACACTGGGACTTTTAGTAATTGATTACTTAAAATAAACACACATTTTTATCTTATTTTGGTGACTGGCAAAATAGAGACGCACAATTGCATCTTGCTAAAACGTTTTTTTAGCTTTTCTGGAGCTCTTTCTTCCATACAGATTCTTCAGAAAGTATATTGTATAGAAGATATAATGTTAATTGAATTCTTTCAATAGCTTTTAGCAGCATTTCTTTGGAAAAAAGGAAAAAAAATTGAGAAGGCATTTAGGTAGGGATGGGAGTTTTATTTATTTTATTTTATTCATTTTCTAAGTTATGTCATTTTATTTTAACTCAATCTATCACCAATAAAAACACACAAGTACAATATTTTAAATTATACTAATATACAAGATATGAGAACTAGATGCAAGCGTATACAACTGCGGTCTGTTTATTCAGGTCTTAGAAACTAAACAAAATTGAGCTTGTAATGGGGTAGGCAGCATGTGTGGGTGGAGGGTGGATGTGGAGTGAAAGAGAAAGTGGGTGATAGCTATTGCATTATAAATGTTTCAGCAGGAGGTACTTGGAATGGCTCCCTCACTTCCATGTTGTGAAATCATAAGGGAGTTATGCTGCATCCCAAATGAGTGCTAATGAAACCTTTATACTGAACACCATCATGTATTCTGCATATGTTACATATGATGTGGGAAAACTCAAATTAAAATTGAGAGAGAGAGAGAGAATATATGATGGAGTGGCATAAAGGTTTTATCAGCATGAGACTGAGAGGGAGTGCCTTACAAAAGCAAAGCTGAATTCATTAATTCTTATTTTTCTCTCCCTCTGAGCCCTGAGTCTTGACACTCACCATAGAACTTGGGTTTACGGATGTTGGCTCCAGAAATAATGCCAATAATCTGTTTTAGAACTCTTTTTAATCTTTCAATAATAAATACTTTTGTGACAGAACATACAAGATGATTAGGGGACTGAAGTCTTACCAACACTTGTTTGGAATGTTTGGCGTTTCTCTCTCCTCACTGGCAGTGTGTGTGTGTGTGTGTGTGTGTGTGTGTGTGTGTGCATTTTGAGTGCTTTTATACTCCCTTATCTGAGCTTCAGCCATTAATTTAGCCAACAAAAACTTCCAGTAGAGAAGCAACATTTCTTCCTTTGCTGTCCCCATTCTCAACTACAATATTCTGTGTTCCTTCTCTCCACCTGTACCAACTGCTCTTCCCTGTAAACTCTCAGCATCTGGATTCTGTGTTTCTGCACTGGGGAGTTTGCTGTTGTGCCCC
The DNA here is from genome assembly GCA_016647715.1 of Pavo muticus. NCBI lineage: Eukaryota > Metazoa > Chordata > Aves > Galliformes > Phasianidae > Pavo > Pavo muticus. The sequence goes on along the minus strand of JACDJE010000035.1, from coordinate 2,218,584 downwards.
GAGAGCGATCAGAAGTTCGAAGTGTGAGTGTGTTGTGCAGGCCCTGTCAAGATGTTTAACATGTAATGCTCATTTCAGCTCCTGGGGGTCATTTTCTACAAGTATTACACCTCCTGCCTTCCCACTCAGTACAGTTGGGAGTCATGGTGCCTTAACAAATCAATAAATATTTAAAATGTCTTGGAAAAAAATGGCTGAGGTGAAGTTATTTATAATTTGGCTTGTAGTAAGGACAAGAAGTCATATGTGTAAAATTAAGCTTTTCTAGGAAAATAACCATTATGAAGTGCCTGTGCTATTAAGAAATATCTTCCTCTCTTCACCTTTGGCTTCTGCCGTATTATTTCTGGTTTCTGTCTCTCTTTCCATGCCATTTTGTTTGACCTATCCATGATTGCAGTTCTAGATCAACCAGTAGCGCAAGTATTGTTTTAATATGTTGGCTGACTTCTGATTTTCAAACTAGTAATGGGCAGAAACAGTCTTTAAAAAAACTGACCTTTAGTTACACTGCAAGACAAGCAGTGGGAGAGGGAGTGAAAGAATGCTAAAGCAGGAGGAGTTAGTGGTACTTATTAGTGGCAGGAAGAAGCAGTGCAAGTCTTTTATTACTCATTAAGGTCAATTGGTCATTATGTCTTTGCATCTATTGACTTTGAATCATGGAAGAAGAAAATCTTTCTGACTTTAAAGGAGATAAGGTAGCACGGAGGAGGAATTTTCTTCCCTTGATTTGTCTTTCTGACCTAATGTTTTCCCTCAGCAGCAGAAATTCTTCACCACACTTTCACCTGCTTGCCCAAAATGAGTACTCCAATAACCAAACAAGTCATGTACTATGCACAAAAGAAAAACAACAAAAAACAGGAAGGTGGTCCAGAAGATTTGTTCCTACATCCATTACAATTTCAACTTTCTTCCAGTGGATACTCTACTTGAATATATTTCTCTCTGATATGTGGATAACAGGGAGAAAAATCAAATCATGGAGAAAGAAATGGAAACTGTTCCTTCCATAAATCTTCCCTTTTCCTTTATTTACTGAAATAGAAAATTGGCTAGGAGTTGAAATGCAGAGTGTGTATATGCATGTGTGCATGCTTCTGAGCCTTTCTTACCAATGTAAGTGACATTTTCCTAATTTCAGTTTATATAAAGAAGGCTTTGCGTGACTTTGATTTTAATAACATGAAGGTCAAACAATTCAGAATAGAAACAATAATATTCTCCAGAAATTGACCCATGAAAATATATTTCAGTTGTTTCTGGAAAACTGCCCTTCAAAGCTCCTTCCCAAGTAGATTTTCAATGACTTTTCAAAAACAGAACATGGATGCCTGTAACTATGGGGAATTTTTGGATTGTTTCTGCTCATTTGCTAACCACACACAAAATGCCTGTTACACAAATCAAACTCCTGTGATTTACTATCCAGGTGTCTGATCTTCTAACAGCCAACACGCTGAGAAAACATTTGAGCATAGTCGGCTCAGTTTATATACGTTCCGTATTGCTTTTTCTATTACTTTGATTGCAGATCTAACTTCCTAAGGCCTTTAACATTGGGAGAGATAAAGCTGCTACCCCATTAAGGCACAAGGAATTGAAATTCCAGAGTACTTTGATGTCAAACAGATCATTCTGTTAAGAATTAAGGTTTCATTGTGGTTTTATATCATTTTTTCTTCTTTTTCATAAAGAAACAATATGTAGTGCTGCCTAGCTGGGCTCAAGTGTTTGGTTAAGATAAATGTACTGACTGTGTAGATATAACACCCCATGCCTTTAGCAATAACATAGACAGGAAGGATTGTAGGACTGGAAAATCGCAGGTCTGGACTGTCCAGGGATCTGTGTTATCTTCACATCTCTGTCAGACTTCATAAATGAAGCTTTTTCTTTTTTCTTTTTTTTTTAACAGAAGGGAAGAGGGAAAGACAGAAATTCAGGAACTAAAATGCAGTGTACAGGTTTTACCTGAAGACATAGAAAAAACCTGGCAGAGTTGGAAAGCCCTCCTGAGGCCGGCAAGTTCAGCCTCAGTTTTCCTTGAATTTAGAGTCCAGCTGGGGGTCTTTGCTCTTGTTAGAGACGTTGCAAGAGAGTGAAGAAGATGAAGGGGTTCTGATGGAAAATTTATAAGGATTAAATCTTAATTTAACCTTTCGTACATATTCTTTCACCTATGCTTTGAGCACTCTCTCCTTTGTTGCAGAATATTACCTGGCATTACGAAGTAGGCAAATTTAAATAATCCATTACAAATATGTTAAATAATGTATTGAAAAATATGCAAGTCAAAACCACAGTCATGAAGATCTGGTGAAGAATAAAAGTGCCCATCTCAGATGAAGGGGTTTTAGGAACAGAGGTTTCCTATGCTGAGATAGCTCTGTTTGGTTCCACTGCCTTGTGCTGGGAGCACAGTCATTTAAAGTTGAAAGGCATGATTCCAATGGGGAATCTTGCTTAATTTCAAGGGAGTTTGGCCTTCCTAGGTAGCACAGTGCTGGCCTAATGTTTCTTTCTGTATAATGCTTGAATCCTAGACATTGATTATTTGAAACAAGCTCTCATCAATATTAGTGATGCTACCATACCTTAGATATTTGGTGGGTGGCTATTTAAAATACATATTTCCTCTTAGAGACTAAATGTAGCTGTGGATGAGTGTGTGTGGGTACACTGACCCTATAGAGGCATACCCATGCGGAGAAATGCTGAGTTACCCATTTCATTTTTATCCTTTTGGGAGTGATTATACTGTGAATCTCTACTGCTTCTTTCTGCTTTTAGTTCTTTACACTTGGGCCCGACCAAGTTTTCTTTTTCTCTGCAGTTTTAAAGCAAGAAAAAATTATTTTCAGACTGAAAACCCTGTGACATGATTTCTAAAGGAAATACCAGCTATTGATCCATAGCCATGTGGTCTCTTGTGGTTGGCATTGTTTTATTGCCAAGGTTTAATAGTTTTTATTGGTTAAAGCTTTTAGTCTCAAGTCACAGCAGTTGCAAGGGAACATTGTGAATGTCTTGTGGATGTAAGCAGGGTATTAACCTGTCTTGTTTAACTGCTAGCTCATTCCTCTAGAGGCATCATGTTTGTCAGATCATTTTTCAACTGTGCCACACAGGCCTGTGTGTGATATTTATTCTGCCTGTAACAAGTTCTTTAATTAATTTATTGATGGGGCACTTAGGAGCTCCATTTTGTTAACTGCTATTATTATCATTACTTTTAGATAGGTTTTGGATAAGTCTTCATTTTGTCAGTTGTTTATTATTATTATTATTATTTTTATTATTATCATTAGGAATGTATTTACACAGAATAACCTTGCTATGGTCATGAATTAACTGAGAGTCATACGGTTCTTTTCTGGTGTAAGGATGAGCACAACAGGGCAGTTCAATCTCTCCTGTTACCGCTGAGTTTCCGCCTAGCTTTCTATAGATCTCCAGGTACTTTTCAAGACTTCTTGGGGAAGGAGTTGTGGGGGTATCGCATTGCCAGTCTGAATCTGGGCTGAGGGAAGACTGGACTGAAGGTTTTCCCCAAGCCTTCCATTTTCAGTTAATTGTACATCTACTTCAGAGCCAAAGTTCCCATCACACAGAAGCAAATGAGGAAACTCAGCTGTATGAGAAAATCTGATATAAAGGTGAATAGGCATGGGCAGAAGCAAAGGGCAGTTTCTGTGTCTGAAACGTGTCTTTTTGAGGTAAAGCCCAAATAAGTATTTCTTCATCGTGAAGCAGCTTGCTGCTTCCTTATAGCTCCTGTCAGTCACCTTTATCAATCCCAGGTATTTATAAGGCACCTATCACTTCAGGATCTAAATGGCATTGGCCTCCCGTGGAAGGGAGTTGAGATAAAATAACTGCGTGGAATAAACTGACAGACTGCAGAATATCTTCAGATGTGAATTTGCTTGCGAGAGTGAAGACATTCCGCAGTGTTGAACTACAAATACATAAACTCATTTGTAAGTATTTATGCTTTACATTATAACACAGTTTTGGTACGTTGTCCATAAAGTCCTTGGTCTTCTGAGACTTAGTAGAATTTAATTTTCATATATTTTATGAAACTATGTTTTTAATCAAACATAATTCTATGCAGAACTGTAGCAGGAGTAAAGTAAATATTAATGAAAGCATATTGGAAATAATTGTTTTGTAAAGAAGAAGTACTGGGTAATACCAGGATAATTATATGTTTTGTCTCTATAAAGGAATATGCTTGGCTAAATTCTGAAGTATTACTATGAGATGAGTTTCCAGAACTTCAATTGGCAGTTGGCAAGTGCAGGAATGATAGACTTAGGGCAGTATGTGTTCCCTGTAGGCATGAGGATGATGGGTAGAACCATTCTGTGTTTTGTCTGGATATCACTGAAATGCTACATTCTGCAGCAATAAAATTCAGCATCTGAAATCTATTGCTCTTTTACACTTAGCTTGGATTTACAGGGAGAAATAGTTCGATTGATCTCTGATCAAATATCCAGTCATTTTAGTGGAAAGTAGAACTGCTCTGAAGATAGAGGCTGCTTTAAGAGGACTATTATCTGGGCAGAGGGAAATTAACTCTTAACACCTTTCTAGTGAAAATGCTTAAAAAAAATCTAAATGTGTGTATATTTGAGCTAGAGGTTTTGGCTTGCAGTCTTTAATGATGTCTCTGGTAATGCTGAATTCTGGATTGATGGAACTATAGTGAATATGCAATGAGGAAATAGATGTAAATTATTTAAAATCTAGAAATCAATTGTAGGAAAAAAAAAAGAGAGAAATAACCTGCTCTTTTGCTGTTATTAGAGAAAGTGTGGGACTTGGGGGAGTTTGTTGTTGTTAACACTGAATCTGTTCCTTTTGTTAAGGAGTTCTGTAGAAAAAAATACTACCATGAGATGAGAGAGCATCAATTTATCCCATTCTTATGAACTCTAAACCTGAAAATGTGACAAAAAAATGGTTGTTTCAGTGAGTTCTTTCACAATGTCATACAAGACCTAAAATCGAGAACATCTATAACACATGTGCCATTCTTTGAGAAAGCAGAATGCATTTTCTATTCCTAAACGAAGTTTAATGTTTTTCATCTGGAGTTGGTTTTCTACTGTCAGCAAAAGAAAAAAACAAAAAAAAAACCGGATCATGGATGCAGTTGTGTATTTATGGGCAAGTTTTATCTCTAAACAGATTTGTAACTAAAAACAGAAATATCTTTTTATGGGAGACAGCTGGTTGGGAGATTAAAGAAACACAGCAAGGGAGGGGAGTTCAAATTAACAAACATTCCTAGACAAGGAATGCCTGTGAGCATTAGCGAGCTTTTAGATTGCGACCTAAAAACGTATCTAATCTCATCGACGGGTCTGTACTGATGGGTTTCACTTTGTTATTCGATGATAAAGAAATCTTTGAAAAGCCCAGTGTGGAGCCATAGCTCTTGTACATTTTGAAGCATCAGACAGACCCTACAAATGCGTGTTAGTGTAAAAATTTACAATTATGCCGTGAGTTTGGGCTCAAACAGTGTCAAGCAGTTAAATCTAGCAGACTTTGTACTGGCAAAGTATTTGCTGGGACAAACTGCTCTGAGTCTTCAGCAGTTCCTGGGAAGTTTCAAGGTCCTTAAGCAGCATTGCAGAGACTTCTCACAGAAGCTGACATTTTGGCCTAGGGAAAGCAAAATTTGCTCCTGGAGGAGCATAACATCTGAATGGGCAGACAGGGATCAGCTTGTCCGCAACAACTCACAATGGGACATTGGTCATTTTAAAGCCTTTATCTCAAGAAACAGTGTAAGAGAAAGTGCATGATATTCCTGCTGTATACAAGATGGCAGCCCTCACATGGAAGCTTCTTTTTTTGATAATGATACAGCATGAACTCTTGAAAGAACAAACAGTTTTTATGTGCAGTGAATATTTGAATTGCAGGACCTCAAGTTATTTGACAAATCTAGTTGAGCTTTTCTCATAAAGTATACAGTAATATGTCATTTAAAAATAGTTGGGGTATGTCTGTGCATATTGTATTCTGTCTTTCCTTGTTTAAATATTATTATAGGGAATGCTGCCAGTTTCTAACAGAGCCATTGTTTGTTTTTAAATCAGTAAAGTTACATTTGGAATTGTATTCATCCTCATACTGTGTTCATTTTTATATGATTTTTGAAGCTTGTCTTATAAGGGCACATCTTCTGCAGGAATAAGCTAGATCAGATTTGTTGACTTCCAATTGTACCATAACAAAATCTTATCCATGTTCAGAAAATTTCCAGAAATATTTGGACCAAAGAAAGAAACAGCGGATCATTAATCTTAACATCAGCTGCATTTTATCCAGTCTTCTTAAGTTTTACATGATGCGTGATTGTGGTTTTGTGTTCTTATCCCCTACAAAACTGAAGGGTAAAATTCTGTCCTCAGCGTAGTTTGGTGAATGTATCACATATTCATCACATCTGATTTAGTCATTAAAACCGCCATGTTTGCTCTGAAAGAATGAAGAGAAGAAGGGAGACTAGAATTATTATTCTGATAGTCATTAAATGCCTGAAATGAGGAGACGGTCGGTCAGTATTCAACTTTCTTTAGATTATTGACAAGAACATGAAGGAAAATGTTGAGGGAATCACATTCACTGTATTCACTATAATGAATGTACTTGTGCAGATCTTTGTGCTCATTTCTCAACAAGTTGATATTTGGCCATAAAAAGTGGCCTTATTTGGTAAATGAATATGAATGGCAACAAGATGAGATCTTTTAGCTCCGTTCTGTTTAGAAACTTGCAGTAAATCACACTTTCTTAGAAAATATCAGATATTTGGGTGGTTGTACTCAGCAGAAAGAATGGGTCTATGCTCTGAAACAATTCTCATTATTGTCTTTTAAATGAAAAACTATGCAAATTAAATTTTAAAATGGAAGTGTTATAAGATTCTTAAATTATGCTATTGTCAAATAATAGATTAATGTATTTTTTAATGTGTTTCTTTTTTAAGCACAGAGATTAAAAAAAAAAATAGGTATTTGGATAGATATAGCTGGGAGGTTTGTTTTATTCCTCTATGGTATTCTGACAAATATTTTGGGGAGCTAACTATGGAATTTTAGAACAGTTCTATTTACTTTTTAAAGTGAATTGATCACAGGTGTTTTTGGCAATTTATGCTTTCTCCTTTGTAGTTACAATTATGTATATACTCTAAGAAATCAGAATTTTATCTCTGAAAATCTGTTTCTTTCATTGCTTTGTGAGAGTATCATCAGTTTAGTTCTTTCTCACACATGTTGCTGATTATATCCTGACGAGGAAACATTTTTCAAATTCATAAGTTAAAAAAAAGGGAAACAATATATTCTGATTCTTCAACTCAAGAAAGTAATGTGGGTTTCGCTTTATTTTGGCTAGAATTCTTTCTTCGTTATGTGCAATTCTAATCCAAAACACATTTTTTATTTCACTCAGATTGACATTTTTAGTTTCTACATGCTTGGATAGAAATTTACCTCTATGAAAATACTGAAATACATTGTAAAAGTGCAATTTTTTATTAGAGAAAAATAGTATTGGTGGTTATTCTATATAATTATGCAGGGAATATTGCCCCATACATATTGCTTTCTGTAGGGTTTTCCATCATAAAAATGGAGATGGAACGGATTGTAAATTATTTGATGTACGTATTTATCTGCCATGCAGATTTCACTAGATATTTCAAAATTAGATTTGCTTTTTCAAAATTATATAATAATTTTTTCCATTTACATTTATGCCAAGTTAACTAATCTAGGACACTCAACTTTATAGCTATTTCCATGGGCAGCAGCAAATAATAATTTTATTCATTCTAAGAGTATATCTTGAATGCATCCTTTTGCTCTGAAAACATTTTTGAAAATGAATTTAAATTGAATCTAAAAAGTTAAAATTGTGTATTTCATAAACATGAAAATATGTAATCTAAAATTTTTATTTGAACAACATTTATTATTTCAACATAAGCAGTCTTTGCTATGTTGACAAGGAACATTGGTGTTGAGATTATCAGCAGTAATGGGACTAGTTCTGTAACTGGCATTTAATACATAAATAAACATAAATAAAAGATAGTAGAACTTTTCTGCTATCCTGTTTCTTTTGCATTAAAGAAAAAAATCAATGTGCAGAACAATAGCAATTACAAGTAAAGGAGCAATATGAAGGAAATTCCTGGTGTAGTACAGGCGTTTATAAATGCATGTGTATGGAGCTGAGAGGCCAAGTAATCAAAAACGGTTTTTAATTTCAGGATTGGATGGAACCATTAGATTACCTAGTTTGACCTTTTAGGTGCAATAAATCTTGCCCTTTTACTTCACTGTACTGTGTCCCATCATATTAATGAAGCAATATCATTTTACTAAGAAAAACATCTAGATGGGAAGAAATGAAGGCATTGTCCTCCTTATTTATTACTGTGTTCAGTTATCCATTATAAATATATACCCAGTTTGGATTTGTCTGATTTCAACACATTTTGTGCCAGGTGTGTTTAGGATTTCCCCCATACGAGTTTGCTGTTTGTTATGTTAACTGTACTCATCAAAGGATTTAATATTCTTCTGTAAGAATCACATTCAGTCTTTCAGGTCATCCATTTGCCACTGAAAGTTCCTGTTGTCACAGTGACATTACTGAGACGAAGTAGGAGTTTGTTGGTGCAGTTCTAGCTACAAATCAAACTGTTAAACATTAGTCTTGCTTGCGTGTTTCGATGCTTTTTTTTTTTTTTTTGCAGAGGGCCTGGTTAAAGTAATGTTTTTGAAATCTACTCTTTGTGCTGTCTCATCTCTGAAGCCCAAACCATTTCCAGTGGGCGTAATCAGGTTAAATGAATTTCCTAACAGTGTTTCTGAGAGTGAAACTTGAATATTTCCTTAAACTACAGAGCCAGCAGAAATATTTAATTTCACAGTTTCATTTGTATGCAGTGTTTATTTTAAATGTTACTGCTAACGTTTTAATGCTTTACAGCATTTTTGCTAGTACTCTTTTAGTAGCTGTAATACTTATTAAATCTGTTAGGACATATATTCCGCAGAACTAATTCATAAAAGTCACTAGTAATGGGCAATACAATAGGGTGGCCAGTATTGTAGCAATGCTGAAAAGAAAATATGCTGCTTTTTTCTTTCTCTTGCACTTCTTGCCCTTATTGCTAGGGCTACATCAGCTCCAGTATTACAGCACTTTCCTGTCACTTTGTCAGCGAGAATTCTGAGAACTTCTGAATAATTCTTATTTGAATGTTGACTGATGCAATGATTAAACAGTTGCTGTTGTATGGACAGACGTAGAGTTACACCCAGATCAAAAACAAGTCGCTGGCAGGAAGAGGAAATTAACCTAAGATCTTAGTTTCTGCCAGGGAGGCATTTTTCAAAATTTGGAAAATAATCGCAATTGCAGTAACAATTGAAAGCACTGCACATAATGGAAAATAAATTCTTACCATACTGGGAACATTAAGAATGTTATATTAAAAAGAAGAAAATCTCCTGACATTAATGCAAAAAGCAAGATTATATACCACAGTATTAATTTAATGTAATTATTACTGCTGTTCAGTGGTTACTTAAATGGTTAGCTGAAGGTTAAATAAGAGTAGTAGTAAAGAAAGAAGGAGAAGAAGCAGAGGAAGAGACAGAAAGATAGAGTAGAATTATCATTAGTGTGGATCAATTATTTTTTCTCTGTGAGACTTTATGAGATGTCCCATCATCATCCATAATTATCTCCTGCTACCTCAATTGCTGTTTCCCTCTTCTAGCAGCCAGACAGTTCTGCATCTACAATGCTGAATCCAATTTATTTTTATGTTGTATTCTTCGTTCAAGGAATAACAAAATGCTTTTCAAATAGAGGCAGTGTTGCCTTTTTAAAAAAGAAAAAAAAATTCCATTACTATTTTCCCCAGTGAATTTTACCAGGTGCAAGCATTGTTCACTATAATGGTAGCATAAGATGTGCAACATCTAGACGTTTCTGACTTTCCAAATTGATGCTGCTATGTTGTAGTGAGGAAGTCGATATCAACAAGTCAAAGATGGAGTTAGTCTAATGGGAGATTTTAATAAGAATGTCTAAACCAAACATTTCTTTACTGGATGTTTCAGTGTGTTCTGATGGGTATCTTAGTACATATAAATTCCTTAGTGCTGCTACAGTTCGAGATTTTCTTTGGCTTCTTCTAGGGAATCTGCAAATGCTAAGACTTTTAATATTACAAACTCTCAAGATGATATAGAAGATTTGAATCATAAATTGTGGGGCATGTGCTGTTTATTCTCCTACTAATAAATGAGTCACTTTACACAAGAAAATTCAGAGGAGGAAGTTGACCATGGTGCAGCTTTTCTACTTGCCATAGATTGTGTGTAACTCAAGTGCTGTATGGCCTGTTCCAACAGAATTGAGGAAAATTGAAGAGAAATTTTGTAACCATGGATAAATGACTGAAATTGAAATAAGTATTTCAGCTGAAATGGGATGAACATTTCAAGATGAGCACAAGTTCGTGCAGTATCCCTGAAATAGGGAAGATTTCCTGCAGATGGAGTCATGAAAGGCAGGACAGAATCAGTTGTACACCAACTTCTGTGCAAAGGTTAAAAACAAGGTGATTGATGCCTGCTTAAGAATCCAGAACAGTGAATTTTCTTAGAACTTTGTCTTAGAAACACTGCTCAGAAAAAAATGATGGAGGAAATCATGTTTATTTCTGCTTTACATGTCGTATTATTTTTAATCTACTTTGAGAGAATAGCATCTGCCTATGATTTAGGATTTACTAATATAGAACATGATTTCTGCTGTTCTTGATCTTTTGAAATGTTTTGCTTTAAACATTATCTTAATGGACATCTCATCACATTTAAAGCATCAGTGGAGGAAAACAGAGCTACTTCTCCTGTCAGAAGACTTCCAAAATATATGAACTCTTCCAAAAAGTTTGGTTGGATATAGGCACTTCTACTCCATAGTGATAGGATTGTTCCCAAAAGGTTCCCTGAGGAGCTACTAAGAACAAATTCTATCTAGTGTTTTCTGAGACTGAGAAGTGATTTCAGCCACTGAATTAGGGCTGTAAGTGTATGGGAAGAACTCCAAAGCTTCCATATGCTCCATATTTCCTTGGCTGTAAACTGTACAGCTGAGGGTATATTCTTCTGCAAATTTCTGTTGAGTAAGGGAACATGATACCTAAAATTCAATAAGAAAATACATTCTGATGTGTTTATTTTAACAGTAAATATAACAGTTAGTTAAAAAGCAAACATTTTCTTTTTTAAAGTGATAGTTTAAGCTAAACTATGACAAGCATTATAAAGGAACAAGCCTGGGGACTCCTTATCCAGATGGTCGTGCTAAATGATACAAATAATCATGTTAACTTACTCACTAAGACATTACTTACAAGGAATGATGTAATGATTTAAGACAGTGTACTTTCTGATGTTTTGTTGTTGATTTTTTTTTTCCAAATTCAATGCTCATTAATACAATTTACTTAGAATGTTCGGTAGTGTGGCTTTTATGGGTGGGGATGGATGAAGAGGAGGTTCTTATTTTATTTGGCTTTGTATTTGATGGATTCCATCTGAAACACTCTTTTTCCGTAACAAGAATGGTATGGCTAGTTATGGTGCTTTGGAAGATTCATATTTTTAAGCTGAATGGCAATTAGCACTTTCTTATTTTAGGACTTCTGTAATATTTCTTTTCTTTTACCTTTGTATGTTGCCTTGTAGCTATTATCCTCACTGTTTAATACTGCATTTGATGTCTTACCTAGGTCTTTTCTGCCTTGCAACTCAAACATCAGGTGTTTGTGATTTCTGTAGGTCACTTCAATGTTACATTCATACTGCATTCTTTCAGGCAATCTGTGCTTTGAACAGAAGCAGCAATTTGTAGTTTCCTTCTGTGTCTTTAGTTTCATTTCTTTCATTTTATATTGCTTTATTGGGCTTCCCAGACAGCTTTTCATGTCTTAAAGTTTTCTTGGAGGATCAGCACTTCATTTTTTATAATTATGTTGTGAACTGTAGAGGGACCAGGATTACCATACAACTGAAGAATGGTATTTCCCTTTGCCAATGGCATAAATGTAAATGGGTGCGGCGGTGACTTGAAGAAAAGCCGTATACCAAAAGAAAACGTTTCTTGAATCAGAGGAGCAATCCAAATAAGAAGTTGTGGAGAGCAAACGGTAGTTTAATCAGCATGAACTGTCTGTGGCCTTTCTGTAAAGAGTCAATAATCTGTAATCCAAGAACTAGTGGACTATTGGTTCTGCACTGCTCAACTATTCTATTCACTATCGGCCAACTTCTGTAGTTCTTTATCTTTTGACCAACGTAGGTAAATATTGTGGTGGATGTATATCTGTGATGCAGAGATATTAAACTGAACTACCAGCAAAGTACTTCTCAGTATGTAGGATTAGCACTATGTCACCATTTAGCAGATGGGATTAGCACTGTTCTAATCATTCCTCTGAATGATGATGTGTATGTCTGGTTTGCTCTGATGGCTGGTCAGGGTCAGGATGAATAGCCATGTTATCTGCTTTTCACCCTGTGTACATGGCATACGTGGCCATTAATTACCCCCAAAGCATTCTGTGCTAAGAGCTGAGAGTGCGGGTAATTGTTTTCCAAGCCAAAAGAAAAAGCTAAAAGAACAGATACTGCTCTCAAACTAGTCTATTTATTATTCTATTAAAGGTAACAAATATGTTAATTTCCAGTGAACTCTAATGGAAACCCTTTCCGAATATCTGATATGATATTTCCACTAAGAATTACCATTACCTTGAACATTATCAAGGCAAAATGAACCCATCATTCCTTGGAGGAATTTACATAGAAATGAAGCTATTCCACCCCCATGTTGTAAGTAAAACAGTAATCTACTCTTTATACTCCCTTGGCTTTTTAAGCCTTTTCAGGAGTGTTGTACAATACAATACACTTGATTTAAATAAACTGGTTCTTGATAAAAACAAGGAGTCTAGTGGAGCATTTCTATAATTGTGTGAGGTCAGAATAACGGGCAGAATATTCTGCACAGGAAAGCTGGCATAATTCCTTTGATTTCAGTACAGATTTATGAATTAATACCAAAATTCAGCATCTGTAGATGTAAGTCTCAGAAGGCCTGGATATGAATACTGGACATGTTGGTGTTAATAGCTTCATTTAGCTTTAAATAGATAAAAAACAATGGGAGTTTGATCCTTCCCAAGCAGGAACAGAGGATTTCAGCCACAATAAACTACTTCCATCCAGGAGAGGTGCAAAATTTTTAGTATACATTTATTATACTTTCTATCTGCTCCTAAACAGTGACAAAAAGTATTCAAAGCAATTCAGGAGAGAAGCAAAACAGAAAGAAGTAGTTAATTATGATTTATAAATGTGTTAACTTGCTGAATATTCTAATGAACCAAAGCAGGAATTTAATTTTAATGCTTTTCAACTGAGAAATGTTGCAAAAAATGCCACCTGTGGAAAAAAAAAAAAAATACAACTGTCAAATCAGGGTTTTCAGATCAATAAAAAATATCATCTTTTAAACCCTGATGTCATTTGCTCGCTTTTAGATAAGTGAATAAAAGTGACAGAATACCAACATGGTATAGCTGAACTCTGTGAAGAATCACTATCACTAATAGTTAGTCAGTAGGAAATGTCAGTGGAGAAAGATGTAACTCATCTACAAATCTGCCTGGAGAAGGAGTTCCTTAGAGCTTTGTTACTAGTGGGGAGCATCTACAGTGCTCCCCACAAATCTGCCTGTGTTTGCAGATGATGGAATCAGGGAAAGACATTGCAAAATGCAGATGGAAAAGGTCATTATTTTTCAAAATATTATTATTATTTTTCTAACGCATCTGTATATGTTTTTTGTTTTTTTTTTTTTACTTTGGCACCCTCCCTGTGCATTGTTCTCTAGAGCAGCATCTGCATTGAGGGTAGGGAACAGTTGATAGGCATGGTGTCCTGGAGGAGAGGTGCTCCTGAGCTGCAGCTGCTGCTCACCAGGGTAGGTGCTGAATTGACAGACATAGACCAAATGTGACTGCACTGTGCAAAGCTGTAATTTAGATACAGCTCTCTATAGTAATGACATCTTGGGGTTGGCAATGAAAGAATACAGTCCTGATAGTTTCACTCCCTACATCCAGATTTGGATCTAATAGCAACAGAAGCTTTGCTGTGGAATAAGTGAGCTGTTAAAATCACAAATTAATTCATGTGTAAAAGTGCCCTTTCCTAAGGCACTTTGTTTGATGACAATGATAATACAACTTTGTATTATGGTGACAATACTTTGCATTTCCTTGGCATCTTTCATCTCAGGATTTCAAAGCGCTTCACGAACGTAATGAATCATGCCTCACGACACCCTTGTACAGGAGATGAATGACAAGTCTCATTATAATTGCTTTGTTATGGAGACAGATTTTTAGCATTTGTATTTAATGGAGTTACGGTATTTTGCTTGTTGAGAAGGCAGTATGTAAGTTTTTAGTGTATTGGCAAGTCCATTGATTCTTTAGACAGTGTGTCATTTTAATTTAGATTAAAGGTATTCTTTCCTTTTTGTGATATAGATCATCATTCTGTTGATTAGTGTGGTTAAGAATGTGATTAGATTTGCTTCTTGTTCTTTCCACTTGCCACTGCTTAGTATTTCACAGTATTTCCAAAAAATGCATTGGACATCTCCTTGAAGGACACAAGTCCTTCACCTTTAGAAAGAAGCCATGTTTAACTCTTCTACATGCTAAAATTAGGTTGTTGGGGGTTTGTTGGTTGTTGATGTTTGTTGTGGTTGTTTTGTGTTTTTCTTTCAAATCTTAACCATCATCAGAGACTCTTCTTTTTTTTTTTTTGTTTGAACTAATAGCCCTAAACACCCACCAGCCTATTGAATATTTCCTCTGTTTTGCATAACTGTTTCTTTAATTGAGGTGAACCTGTATTTTTGACACACAGACCAAATCTATTTGATTTTTTCTGACTCTGCCTTATGGAGACTTTTGTTTTCCCTTAAAGATCTATGTTATGTAATGATGAATAACATTATACATTTTTCTGTTTATTTTTAACTATTTCAATAATTTTCTAGTTACTTAACAATTAAAAAAAAACAATTATCTAACTTTCTGTCTTCATCATTTAGATACGTAGGTTTTCAAATACGTGCCTTCAAGGACTTTGATTAAAATACAATATTTTGATGAGCAGCGAGGCTTAGCTGTTATTCTACCCAGAAAATGGATAATGGTGTGATAACATTGTTATTTTTAACAACATGCTGCTATTAATAGAGCTCCACTTAACCATCTCCATCAATCATCAGATGTCATGTAAACTGCACCATGAATAGATTGAAATTTGTGCTCAGACTTGATTTGTATCATTATGAAAGTTTGTTTTTACACATTTAAACTGCTGCCTTTTCAAGTGTCATTGGCTTTTACATATCTAATATGTATGAAGATTGATAAAAATATGCTGGCTTTTTCTTTTCTGGAATATTTAAATAATAAAAAGGTATTTACCTTGGATATATTATCATGAGTACCCATCCATAAATTCCTGAAGAACAAACTCATGAAAATAGTATGAAACCAGTGAACTTCATAATTTGAAAGTTCAGTGGAATATTTCTGAGCACATCATTATCTCACTAATTGATGGAACCACTCTGAGGTGTTCTCCTAAAACTTCCTTAAACCGAGTAGTAAACTAATTTTTCCATCCTGTAGGCTGAATGAAGCAGCTTAAACATTTAGCTGTTCTTGTTGAAATGAAACTCGCAAATTATTTTTACAGGAGAACTAAGTGCTGTGTTCTGCTAAGAGGGCATTGCAGCTAGATTTTAACCATTTAGATTTGAAAAAAGAATGATTTTAGCTACATTTCATTTTGTTCTTCAGTTAGAAATAACATTTTCACACACCTTGTGTAAAATACATGAAAGCAATATATTGTCTTTCCTAAAATGCTTTCCTTCCCCACTTCCTCTCATTCAAGTCTGCACACTGGATTTAATGGCAGTTTAACTGTGGTTTGTTGTTAAAACTTCAATTTAGTATTTTGACTAAAAAAAATTAAACTTCAAGTGAATCTATTAAAGAAATAAACATTCTAAACCATAGATAATTGAAACAGGTGAACAAAAAAGGACATGTGAATTAGTGCCAAATTAGACAAAGCACTGACTATTTAGTGCTGAAAAGAAATATTCTTCTGTTAATTGGTTGTTTAGTTGGATTTTTACAAAAGCCGAAGTGCCAAGTGCTCTGAAAGCAAAGACTGAGTGTCAAGAGTGCTATTTGATTTTGGACAATGAGGTGAAATGCATATAGACTATGTAACTTCAAGCTACAGAGACTAAGAATACTATACTGCAAAAATAATTTTGTATTTAATGGACTATTCAGAAGTGCCATGTGGGACATGTTTCTGTACATTGTATATGTATATATACATTTTTTAATAATTAATAAAAAATAAGAGTATTTTATTTCCTAGTGAAAACTTTGTTTCGGGAGAATGAAGTTATGTTGACATTTGAATACTTTATGTGATCTTTTAAGCAGGTTCCACAGCATCAATGCCTGATTTCATGATGTAATTTCTCTAGGCAATAGAAGATAAGCTATTTTACCGTGTGTGCATTTTATTTCAGAAAAGCTGTTACATAATTGTATGAAATGTGAATTAGAGCATTGTTGCTTCATATTGTCCAAATCTTTAAGACATTTTTCCCCATCCAAATTTAAGGATAATAGAATTTGGAGACATCTTCATATTACACCATTGTGTATTGCTGCACACCTAATGTAGAGTGTCTGTATGTAGTTTAAATTATTTAGAACTGTTTTCTTTGTATCTTTAAAATCTTAACATTTCAGTTAGTGCAGTACATCCCTGAAGAGGATGATTTACAGTGCTTGATTTTCAAGATTGAAGATGCAAAAAATGTGTTTCTCTACTCTATGTGGATGATATTCAATACTTTTGTACATGTAACCATCATAATTGTACTCAGAAAGCATATGTTTATTTGCCCAACTTCATGGTTATTCGTTTTGTACATGCATGCATAGGCATATTGAATGGACACAATACTAAAAATTGCATGTGTGGTTTGGGAATGTGGCGTTAACCTCTTATCAAAATCTGTTATCTGTAGATCAGCACCAGAACAGAATTCACGGTTTGTTAATCAGTTCTTTGGGATTCTCATTTATTGATGAAAATTTATCAGATGAGCCCATGACTTTCAGAGCAGGAGATGGATATTGTGTCTTCTTATGCTAGATGAGAAATTTATTGGGGAAAATCATCCTCTGCCTCAAGAATTACAGGTTAGATTGTTGCACTCATGCAGCATGCACTGATGCTCTTAAAGTATGCTGCAAATGGCAGCATAAGAGCACAGATGTGTAAGAAAAAATAAATTTTCCATTAAATTCTATTAAAAATATGACTTAATGAATTAATGAAAGAAAGCAGGACAAAGCTTTTTTTTAATGCCATTTGAATTAATATTCAGATGTGAAAGTGCTGAATTCAGTCTTGGGTCCAGTGAGAAGCAAAATAAGTCAGATCTGTCTTCTGAGCTGATTTCAATCATGTGAACAAGAATTAGGTATCTGACACTTTCAAGGATGGGAGCATTGATATTGAAATACATATACCCATGCTTTAAACCTGTGCTCCACCTTTTACTGAATGAGTAGCTAAAAGAATAATGGAAACCTCTCCAATAACTGTAATGGAATGAATCCAGCTACACAGACATACTCTCACAGATACCCACGGAGTTCCCTTCCGCTTGCTTGCAGACGTGCACTTTCCATTATGCTCTTCCATGATACTCAGTTTCTCTGCCAACTTTCAGGTCCTTAAAACAGGTTCTTTTGGCAGCTGCAAATGCTCTTATCAGCAACTGCATTTGAAATTTATCCAGCTCTCAGACAGTTGTAAAATCTTGCAAATTGAAAATCCTTGGATCTCCTGGGATATCGCTGTTTAAGATCATGTTTAATCTCCTTTTAATATCCCCTCAGCAGTTTGATCCTGATCTCACAGTGATGTAAATTCAACTGTCTTGAAGCCAATGTAAAACCTAAGAAAACCAATGTTGTTATTTTGAAATTATAACATGAGAGCAAAATCTGGAATAGCAGTGTTTTATCTCATGGACATTGAAATGCATAGTCTTGCTTCCTCATCTTTATTAGCCAAAAAGGTTTGTTTGATTTATTTGAGCTTGGTATGAAGAATAATTATATTAATAATTAACCAGTTGTACTCTCTAGCTTCTTCATCTGTTTGCAATTCTTTATTTTGCAATTCTCCTATAGATACCTTGTTAACTTTTCAACAAAGCAGGTAGTACAGAAATCTTAAAGAAATAGTATTAATTTAATTATATGAATGAAAGAAAAAAAAATCTTCCTTTTTTCTGTACGTTTAGGAAAGTCAACCATTTTGGCATATTTGCAGCTATCACTACTTCAATTTTATTATTAAAATTAAAAGGCTACTGTGGTCCGTGGATCCAAGCTGTTTCAAAATACGTGAACACTTGTATCTCTTGGGGAAATAAGGATATTATTTATCAGCACTGGTTTTGATTTACCAAAAACAATGCCAAGCTTCATTGTCCAGCTCAATAAATAAATAATATACTACCATGTTCTTTATGTATGGCACCATAAAAATCAAGCTGTGTAGCCAGGACTCCATTCACAGAAAAACAGGTAGACTCCACTGGGATAGGTGAATATTAAAATCCAAGGAATCTAACTGGCTCGTTTTACTTTCTTGTTACATATGTTCTTTCAATTTTATACCAATCTTGGTCCAACTGAGTGCTGTATGTTGGAAAACATGGTGGGCAGCAATGGGAGATAGCATTGACTTCTGTCTGAAATGCTACAGAAGGCATCCACTTTCCAAGAAGATGCTTAGAAAAGACAAGGAGAGTCAGCATAATAGCTGCATCTCTAAAAGCAGAAAACAGCTACAGAGAACCTTGAGCAGGTTACTACACTGGAGAGGCTTGCAGGTACTGCTTTCCATGGAAATGAGTTCATCTAGATGCTAAACAGTTTAGTGAGGGCTACTTGCGCATTCTTAGACCACAGCAGCGGAAAATGGAGAAAGATGAGACTTTCTCTGTGTATGTATCATGGAAATGAAATCATTTTCCATGGATTAAGGTCTCTGCAGATCCAGAACATCTGTAATTTTCTCTGATACTTCTAGGAATGAGCCCCTGAGATGTGTTAAATGGTATGAAATGCTTATGTGAAGCATTTCTTTGTGTTCTATAACCTGAACTCAGGCTGAAGAGGCTTAGTCCACATGGAAATTTGTATTAGTTTCATTATTAATTATGCAGTTTTTCTTCCTTTGTTGATTACATGTATTGAATTTTCAGATGGAATATGTTTTACTTCCAGTTATATTTGAAAGTGTGGCAGCATAGTTTGAGCATGTTTTCCACAGCGTGTTAACAACCACAATATTTCACTGGGAAAAACCTGACATTGTTTGATGTTTTAAGCATCTGTGTTAATCTACCTTCAGATTTTGAAAAATGGAAGGTAAACAGTAAGACATTTCAGATATTGAATCAACAAAAGATTTGTGGTTTTTTTTCCCTTAAAAAATAGAAAAAAAAATCACCAAACATACAAAACAAATAAAACAAAAGGATCAAATGACCAGTCAACTAACATGTATTATAAAAAGTTGTATTTCTCATTGTTGTCTTTATAGAATACACCTGGGATAGAAATCTTGTATTTTAAATATGGAAACACCAAAAATTAAATTGATATCCAAAATATAAGTTGCATAAGAATTGTTTACATTGGTTTCCATGACCATTGCAGTGATCTCATCCCTGTAAAAGTGGTAGCATAGTTGTAGTGGCTGTTTGACCATGTGGATGCGCAGTGGATCTGTGTGATGAGTTGATAGGAGTGCAGCTGTAGATGAGCCAACACTTCTTCTCATCCGTGTGTGCTGGTTTCTCAGTGCATAAAAACAGCTTGTTCAGCCCTATCCCATGCGTGGATGCTGCAAAGCTGCTGGGCCTGTTCCAGAGCTTGCTGAGGTCAAGGCAAAGCCTTCCATGACTTATGTAGTTATTGGACGTGCCCTGTCAAGATCTCCCTTCTAGTGTTCCTCCACATTTTTAACCTGAATGTTTGTACTGATTTTTAACAGATGTCTAAAGGAGACAATTTTTTCTTAGAAGTTTGTTAGGTTAGCTATCAATTAAAGATAAATGTATGTCTGAGATTCCTGAAGAAGAACCTATCATTTTCAAATATGGCTTTTATCACCTCTTAGTATGTAATTTATAACCCTTGACCTAGTTGTATATGAAACAAAAAATACTGTGCAATATTTTTGTTTTATGTTATCAGGAAATTTAGAAAAAAATATTACCAGGCTCTTCAAATAGTTACCTGAATTCAAGCAAAATGATACTTATTATGCATAGGATTTTCAGAGAAATTATGCTCTTGTACTTAGCAATCAATGAAATTTTAAACCACATGGCAGGTTTATAGTAAAACAGTGACATTTCATTTTTCAATAAGTTTAATAACTGAGATTGTTTTCCTGTTTTGTGATTGATTATTGTGTGAATCATCTAATGTTTTTAGTTATGACTCATCTGACAAACTGTAAAGTCTAGTTATATTTTTATCTTCTGATAAAAGCAATATTAAAAAATTATAATCTTGTGGACTTTAAATAGTCAAGCAAATCTATATTTCTTTTTATAACATTTTATTCACTTCAGCTCATTTGAGAGAAATGACAGTATTTTTCAGTAGCAGATAGATGTTAATGCAGTGATAGCATATCACTTGGTTCAGTGTTGTATATGGCATAAACTAGAATTTATGGCTAGAGGTTTATCATTTTGTCATTATTTTGCTCTTCTATATACAACAGCTCAATTTATAATTGTTTACTGAAATCTTGCAGTTGTGATAGTGATTGATCTCCTGGATCTGTGCTACACGGCCATTCATATACTGGTGTAAAAATGCTTTGATTATGGCCTTGTATGGATAGATAAGTAGCTACTGACTCATAGTACCTGGAAGAGCATGGGGATATACACAAAAATCACAAATAAAAATCTGAAATACGTGAGGCACATGCTGGGCAAGATTGACTATCTCAAGCTGCGGGCATTAAATGAAGAAAGATCTTTGTGCTAGATAAGCATGACTGCCTGGTGTTTGTCAGTACAGAAGGGTTAGCAGCTGAGATTACAGGGACATCATTCTCTCTTAAATCTTCCTGGACACAGTTTGGACTATTTGCAAACTGATGTTAGATATATCCAATATACATGAAAAAGTATTCATAGCAGAGCAGAAATACATTCTAACAAAAGTGTATTGTTTGGACAAAACACAGGAAAGTGGAAAAAATGCAGAATTATGAAGACTATGTATTTTTTTCTTACGTTTGAAAGAGCCATAATCATTGATCTTACATTCTTTGCAAAACAAGTGGTACTCAGAAATGGAATTAAAAGACTTAATTACAACCAATTATTTAACCATGTTATATTTTACTATCAAGTGATGCGTGTTGAAGCAGTGCATGTAGATGGAGTGATTTTTTTTCCAACTTGCCTTCTAATAGAATAAATTATATAAGCTATCTTCTCCATTAAAACCAGAAGCTGAATAGAGGAATTTATTTGAAGTCCTCGTCCTTCTTGACAACCCATTCAGACAATGCCATATGCACAGGTGTGTGTACATACACACATACATAAAAATGCATTTCTTTCTTTAATGTGTAGTGTCAGAAATAAATGAGTCTGAAGTTCCTAACTAAACAATACCTTGTTTAAGTGAGGAATCTAATTTTCTGATCTGTATTTCTAAAAACCCATTAGCCATTTATACATCACAATGTTTATGAAGTTTTTCTGACTACCATTCAAGCATTTTTCCCCCCTCTGAATATTTCTATGCTGTAATTTTTGGGTGCTAGGTTGTAACTGTAAATATTCTATAGTTCAAATCTATATTGGTCAGCAGACTCTTTGTGTGTAGTATAAATTTAATGCCTTTATTAATACTTCTTTGATAATGTTTTTCAGTGCTGTACAAACAACCCATCTGGAGCTTGATCCTAGATTGAACCTGTTCTGTAACCCAAGGAAACTAAAAGGCTGTCTTGGATGCCCTTGGAAATTTCCTGAGCTTGACACACCCCTTCACAACACAGCAGGTAACTAGTCCAGTCCTGCCTGGTCTTACATACATTGCAGCAGAGCTGAGGAAATGGGACAGTGGCCAGGATGCCGTGGCAGTTTCTAAAACTGACTAAAATAGTTCCAAAATAATATCCTCAGGGCTGTATCACGGTAAGATGGTCTCAAAGTTCAGAGAATGATAGAAATGTCTAATTGTGTATGCTCAGTACCTGCCAAACCACTTCCTTAGATTCTGTAAAACAAGGGAGCTCCCCTCATCAAAGTCTTAATAAAACCAGACCTATCTTTAAAAGATCTCTGAAAACTGGAGAAAAATGGACTTTTCTTCTAATGCAGCTTGAACGAATTTGGATTCAGTTTTTCTGTCTTTGATGGATAGGCACGTTCTTATCCTGTGGCCCATGTCTGGCCGCTTGAGTTTGACTGAAAATGAAGAATTTTATCTTCATTTTGAAGGTGAGTTAAAATGTGGAATGCCATCAGTCCAGACTCCATCAGCAGTTTAAAGGGAAGAGCTTTCTTTTGCGCTGGTATAGGAGGCCTTTTCTTGCAGTAGACAGATAAAGGAGATAACCAAACTCCAAATCTGGATATCTCCTTGATATGCCATCAGTCCTGATTGTGAGACTGCTGTCCTGGGTACCACTTGGAATAGGTGATTCAAGCTGACGATTTCTCTGTGCAGCTGGTGCATTGAAAGGAAGCTCCATGTGCACATCTGGAATGAAAACAAAACAAAACTGTGGAGCAGTTTTCCATAGTTCACTGGTTCTTCCTACTTCAAAATTTCCTTATCTTTCCAGGTTTCAGTGTTTCAAGGAATATGCTGGTATATTGTTAACTTTGTGGAGATAGCTACTGTATCTGTTGTTTTGCACTCTTTTTTTGGTGTTTTTGCCTTTGTTTTAACCTTTCCCAAGGATATCAGAACATAACAACACTTTGTAGTTATAACAACAATATTCTTATATTTCCACAAGGAAGAGTTTTTTTATTAAAAAAAAACAACAAAACAAAAAACCCACAAAAAAAAAAAAAAACCAGCTTTAGATAATGGTTGTTTTGAACTGTGCATTCTACAAGATGCACACTTTTGTAAGTTACATTCATCTTGCATACCTGTGTTCTCAATGTGCTAGCACTGTGGCTTTCATTAGTTTTCCTTCTTTTAGGGTCATTAGGAAGAATTTTTTTCCTCTCTCCTTCAGTCCTGCTTTATGCATTTTCACATAGGAAGCAAATTTTGCTTTGTTTCTGAATTTGAAGGACGTTTGGAACAAACACGTTGTTTAGTCTATGGAATCTCTTTTACTATGACTCTCTTCTATACTTCTTTTTCACCGTCTCTCTTCTTCCTGAACTCCCAGCTCCTGCTGCTAGCAATATGCCCTTTAAAATCTCAAATACTTTCCAAGTGAGAAGAAAAGTGAAGGAAATTACAGGTCTTTTAAAGGTAGCTGAAGTCATATGGGAAAACAGCTTGTAGGGCCTGGAAAAAGAGGGTCAAAACATGGAAAGAAGAGTCTTCTTTCACATTTATTGTGTTGGTGTGCCTAAGGTGTTCAGTAAAAGAGACGCTGATGAAATCTTTTGAACTGTGGACTTTGGACTTCCATTTCTGAAGTTCACAATTCAAGGTTTTCCATACAAATTCTAATACAAATGCCCAGCTTAAACTTATGATACACCTGCTTATGTGTATTTCATGAACTCAGTTGCAATGTTTCCTAGAACAATGATTCAATTAGCAGAAGTGCATGTACCCCTTCAGATACTTAGGAAGCAAACCAGCTAGCTTATTTTGAAATGATAAATGAGTTAACTTACCAAGCAATGAGCAGAATTTTAACTTCAGATTCTGTAAGCCCACAGTAGGTAAAGAAATCTTTACCTTTTTTTTAGGTTTCGCAGATTTGTTATCACAGATGTTCTTAACCTAAATATATGGATATACAAAAATAGATACTGTTTAAAATATGTATAAACTTCCTTTATTTATGTCTAACACTGATTGCATTTTGCCACCAGGTTTCAAGCAGCTGTATGTGGTAACTGCAGACCTTCCTGTACACCCCTGCTGCTCTGCCATGACTTCCATGGCAGCAGGATAGCTGAGGCCTGCTTTTTGTTTCATATGTAACGTTCTGTAAAGACAGGTGGTGATTGTGTTTGAAAGGATTTCCCATTTTAAGCTGAGTTTATTCTGATACTGTCCACAATGAATTTACATTGGCTGCAACGTGACCTTCATAAAGGTATTATCTAGCCTAAGGCTTTATAGGTGAAGAGTCACCAGTCAGGAGAAATAGTCTGCAAACACAGAACTTTGCAATAGTTTATCCTCTTTTCCTCGCCTTTATGTGTGGTAGGAATGACGAGGCACGACTTGGGCAGTCTGTGAAGTTCTCTGTCTATCATGTTGTGAGTGCACACATGAGCACTGAGCTGCTAGAATGTCAGCTGTGTAGTTCAGCGGATGTTCCTGGTTGCCCTTCCTCCCTGCATGTTTCTCTTTATGCGAACCGCTGTCACGTCTTGTGCAAGGACTCTGCAGTTGTTTTCCTGAAATTATGGCAGGGTTGTTGCCTGAATATAATCTCTAGTAAAGGGAATATGACAAATGTCCTCATCTATCAGCCCCACACACCGGTTTTGGTTTGACCACTTCTTTTTTTTCCATATCTAACATAAAAGCAGGACTCATCTCATCTAACTTCAGATGGTTGTAGGCAGGTTTTCAGTATAAGCTAGTGGCTGAGAACTTTCAGTGTATAGAGAGTGGTATTTCCAGCTAGTGGCCCAATCTGGATAGAGGGACTTCTTTTTACTGACGTTACGTACAATTCTAATTATTAATGTAGTCAGAATTGAAACTCAGCAGAGTGGTGCAAACACACAGATTTCAGTAGGAGTTCTGTGTTAATTGTGCAGATAGGACCTTCCATCCATAGGTCCTGTAAGAAGATGGACAAATAAAAGAAAAATAATATTTGATCTGGTTAGCTTAACTCTGAGATTTTAGTGCAGAAAGAAGAGAGGAAACTCGAGGCACTCACCAGATCAGATGTTACTGCCCTCATTTGTTAACATGCCTCCTCAAATGGAATTAATGAAACCTTCCATTATAGATCAATACACTCTTTGACTAGAGAATATTATGGGTACCTATTGTATATGCTTAATTAGATTGAAATTGCTTTCACATTTCCTTTATATCCAAAAAAAACCCCTGATCTCAGCAGTTTGAAAAAGGGAATTACAAAAGTCATCCCCTCTACTGTGCTGCTGAAGCCAGCAGGAGAAGGGAAAAAGGGAAAATTCTTCAGCCAACTGCCCAGCCCCGGCCTTCAGTGAAGTGGTGATTTTGGCAGCCCCAGCAGCAGAGCTGTGCTAAGTAGAGCTGCTGCATTGTGCCCATAAAGAAAACAAATGGTAATTCTCATATTATTGTCACAGGAGACTGATGACACACTGAAGTCAATAGGTTTGGGCTGGGATTGTATGAAACTGTTTTGAGACGTTTCTCTTCCTCTCATGTTTTCTCTCCAAAACCAATTTCTTGACAAAGCTGTTCTAAATTAATGTGCATCACCTTTCTTTCTCAGCTACTTCTCCTCAAAAACTTTCTCAAATGCTATTCTTTTCATGCTTTATTTCTTGATAGCAATTTATTACTCTTCACATTTCCTATCAAAAACCACTTCTTCCCTGAAGCTAGTTCTCTTACCACCACAGCCTTTTTCCTATCCAAATAAAGCCTTTAGTATTTCAGTATCAGTTAATTAGCTGTCTGGTTACCTCACGCTCTCAGCTCAGCCCAGGGTATTTCTGGTGTTTCCAGTGCCAGCCCCAAGCTCTCAGCTCCCTGCAGCATCTGCTGTCCCTGTGGCTGTTGGGCACCATGCTCAGGGCCTGGATGTCAGGGCACCCCAGGCTGCCTCATGATGCAGGCAGGCCCTGCTTCCTCTGTGGATGAACTGGGAACTCTCGGCATCTCTCTGAAGCAAATGGTAGCTTTAATTCTCAATCCCCAGCCCTGCAGACAGGAGGAAGCTGCTTCCCCAGGGCTGACACCAGGCCCAGGGCTTGCTGCTTGCTGGGCTGAGTTCAGTGCCTGCCGGCCTCCCTGGGATGCATTGTTTATCAGCTTCCCTCCTTCCAAATTCTTTGTTTGTACAGTGGGAGCTTTTTGTGCCAGTTTTTTTCTTTGCCTGCAGTTATTGGCAGAGCTAATTAACCACAGCATATAAAAGCCTTGTTCTTCAGGGCTGAGCGGTGCGATCGCGGAGCAGTGCTGCCTGGTGGTGTGGGGGATGAGCGGGCGGGCAGGCTGCCTGAGGACGGGCAGATTCCTTTCAAAAAGGTGCACCTAGCCATTTCCAGACTGATTCTTGATGGGCTGTGCATCGCACCCCTCCCTGCGCTGTGTTGATCCTCCGAGTGAGTTGGACCTTGGTGCTGTGAGGGAGCTGAGCACATCTTGCAGGCCGGTGTGCGCCTGTGTGGTGATGGGGCAGGGGAAGGCTGTGGTGCCACTGGGTTGGCACAGAGCATCTGCCACAGAGGTGCCGAGCAGCTTTACCCCACCTGGGCACTGTGCCCCGAGTTTTACCTTCGTGTAAGGAAGGGAGGGCTCATCCCTGCGTCTTAAGGGCTCTGGGCTGCACAGGCTGAGATCTTCCACGTGTAGAAATGGTTGGGAAACTTTTATTTTTCCTGGAGAAATGTGTAATTATGTGAGGAAACGAGAGCATTCAGCACACCGCGCTCCTGCTGCTCGTCCACACGATGTGCTTTCTGTCCGTGTCAAGGTGTGTCCGGGCAGCAGAGCCCCCATGATGTTGGCCGTGCCCAGGGCTTTGCGTGGGCTCGGGCCCACCCGCGGAGACGCTGCCGAGGGGTGGTCCCGGGCCGTCTGCAGAGGGGTGGTGGCAGGGCAGGGCTGGGACGGGGCACATCACGTCGGTACAGCGGGGTGGGCGGCCCCGTCCCCTCGCGGACGCGCGTGGGTGCCTGCGCGGCCGAGAGCAGCCGAGCAGAGCCGTGCGCGCGTGTGTGGGCTCCTCAGCCCCTCGCCCCCAGCCCCGCTTCTCCCGTCGCGGGCACTCGGGGCGCAGCCCCTGGGCGGGCTCGGGGGTTCGCTTCCCTCTGGGCTGGGGGGAAGGGAGAAGGAAATAGAGAAGAAGCAACAGCCTCCAGCTTCTCCCTTCCTCTCGCTTCACTCCCCCTTGCTCCCTCTCTCTCCCTCCCTCTCCCCTTTCCTCTCCCCTTTCCCCTCCCTCCCTCTTTCTAATTCCTGCCACTAGCTCGGAGCCTCATTCAGCAGCCGCTGCCGGTGGAGTGTAATAGGCTGAAGATGCTGCCGCCTCTGCTCGGCGTCTAGTTGTGAATGGGACTTGCCTCCTCTCCCCCTCCTCCGGAGGTGGCCCCGGGAAGCCTCCAGCCCCGCTGGACGCGCAGGTAGGCACTGCCCGGAGCCGCGGGAGCAGCGCGGAGCCGCGCCGGCTTGGCGGAGCGAACGGGCGGCCGCGGGAGCGCTGCTCTCCCGTAGCGCACAGCAGCAGCAGCACCGGGCGGGAGGATGCGTGCGTGTCCGCGCGTGGCTGCGCTGCAAACTTAGCGGCAGTAGCGCGGGGCCGGGCGGGCAGGTGTGTGCGGGGAGCGCGGAGGGGCCCGAGGGTTCCGCACCCTCGGCGGGGAGAGAGCGAGCAGCGGCCGCCGTTGGGTTCTTGAGTGGTGGTTCCTTTCTTTTTCCTATTTTTTATTTATTTTTTATTATTATTTTTTACTGTTATTCTTTCCACATCTTGCCCGGGGGGGACTGGAAGGGGAAGGGCGAGCGTTTGCCTGTGTTAAAATGTTCCTCCGGATAAGCAGATGCTGAAAGGCTCCGAACTGCAAATCTTTTACTTGTGCTGTAGCTCCCAGGCATGAAATGGATATGCAGAAATTAGGAGTGCATGAAATGAAGGGATATTCTATCCAGAATGAACGAGTGAAAGACTTTGATTTATATCTTTCTCCTTTTATTGTCTTTTTAATTTGCTTGCTAGCTTTGAAATGCATTACTATTCACAAGGTACCAAAATGGTATCTGTCTCTAACATGGGCTGGTGCAGAAAGCATCAGACTCCTGGGTGAGACGTGCGTGAGCACATCCCCAAGAAAGGCAAAATAGATCGGGCTGTGGGTCCCCATAAATACCATTAAGTTTCAGAATAAAAGTGCTTCCTGTGCAGTCCTTGGGGAATGCATATAGCAGTCTGACATCATGATACAAATGCCTTTACCTCCTATAGAAGCCCCCCCTTTATTGTCTACTCTTTTAAATATTCATCTGCTGAGGAGAGAACCAGTACATGCGAGGAGATCTTTGTACCATTGCTACAAAGGACGGAGTGGCTGTGTAACACGGTATTTACCTACTGAGATATCTGTGACAAAGGAACCTCTTTAGCAAATGAGGTCACTAATTCAGAAATTGGCCTTTTATAAAAGAGAATGCTCATTTCTCCTTTTGCATTCCAGTGAGTAGTAACTCCCTGGGAAAGACTTTCTTCCTGTTGATTTGCGATGGCGATACAGACTGTGCAGCCTCTAATAAGAAATTAAATATTTTTAATTCTTTAATAATGAAACTGTTGAGTGAGAAAAGCACTAACAGATTCAGAAGGAGGGAAGCAACTACTCAGACGTTACTGAATGTCTGTCTGCCTCTTTCTCCCCTTCCCTTGCTTGCTTCAGTGTTTCCAAAGTCTGTGTGATTTCTCCAGGTAGGGATTTTGTTCTCTTTTTCCACACTGGCTCCCCTATATCAATAAATGAATTTGCTTTCAATATGGAAGTTCTGCAATAATTAATCTGGCATCTGCCTCAGTTCTGTCCACTGAGGTTTGAAACACAAATCGATGGCTGTAGTCAGTCCTTTGGATGATTTTGTAAGGAGAGGTATACACAAGTACATGGGAGTAGAATTGCAGATGCTTGCTTATGAACAGCATTTTCATAGCAGAGCAGTGCAAATCGTGTTGTTGGGAGATAAGCAGTGAGAACAAAGAGAAGATCTTGTTTTGGGCTTCAGACCTTAACACATATTTTATAGCATATGTCTTTGTCTACTATACTACAGAAAACAGAAGTTTCTGACTGTACTTCTAAAGCACTTCTCCTTCCTCTTGAGGGAGAATGGCAAAATAAAGTTACAAAGAGCTGCATCTTCAGTAAAAGAACTGGACATTTTTGAGGGAAGATACCTGAAAGGTACCTTTCTCCTGCAGTTCTTAGGCCCTGGAATGGGATTCTTTCATTTATTTATTTAATAGTTTATTTATTTATTTCCCTCAGCCTTGCACTAGAACATCAGGGAATTAGCATGATGTTATTTATGGACTTCTCTACATCAGCTTCAACTTTGCTAACATTTTAAGTGTTGTCTGTCTGTAAGAAATCATCAAGAACTAGATTAGTTCATTAGCAGAAAAGCTGCTACGACAGAGCACATCAAAAGATGAGATAAGTCATTGCAGTTTATCGTTGGTAGTTTTGGAAGGAAATATGCATGGAAATGTATGACTGAGGGACAGAACAACCAAATTGAATCTTCTTTTGCATAACAATGTGGGGAAACTACAAAGATTAGAACAATTTTTGTGATCTGTCTGATAAAACGCTTTATAATATATCACATGATTCCAGCTTCAATTTATATACCGTTTTAACAGCATGTGACATATTTGATTTAGTTTGGGTGAAGTTCAGAATTCCAGGAGTTTGAGACTGAGATTTTTCTTTTCTGCAAATGCTGCAGCAAGGCATGCATTAGGTAACAGATTTCCACAATAATCCCAGAAGGTATTTCCAGCACAGACACCATAGAAATCTGAAGCAACTTCAAACTTAATGCGTGTGTCTGCTCCTCCTGGGTGAACCCCTTTGGATGACTTTGAATCCATTTTGTGAGCTGGATGTTTTGCAAAATATCTTCAGTGTGTGGGAAACAGAGGTCTCATCTGGAATCAATTAATTCGGAGCTATTCAGCAGCATACTTCCTAGAGGTTTTATGTCTGAGTTTTTCTGTTAGCATTTAAAGCTAAAAATCCATACGTAGTTTCCTATGCTGTACCCACTTAAAATGGCACTTTTTTTCATGGTCCCTTTGTTGGGTCCAACCCAAAGAGTAAGGAGATAGAGGGAGGTGGCCATTGGCTTCAGGATAGCTTGGATCTTGGTCTTAAGAGGACTTACTCTGTGATTAAGTCTTGGAGTTTGTGGCACGGAATTTATTTTTTATTTTTTTCCTCTCTCATCAGTTTAGGAACATTGTAGTCATGTAGTTCTAACACTCTTTAATGGGATGTGAAGACAAAACGCAGCCCTGTGTTTGATTACGGAATCATAGCCTGTGAAACTGCCGACTCCTGTAAGGATGCCGAATTCCCAAATCCGTTCGTTTTCCTTCCTCGCGCAAATAAGGACTTCAAAGCCATCTGACCACGGCCGGCGGATGCCGCAGCGGCGCGCGGTGCCCGGCGGAGGGGCAGCGCCGGCGGAGCGGGGCCGGGCGGACACCAGAGGGCGCTGTCGCTCCGCGCTCGCACCGCCGCCGCCGCCGCGCTCCGGGCGCCTGAAAGGCGTTTTGTTACCGCCGGCAGCGGCGGCCCTCCCGGGGGAGCCGGGATTCAATCTCGCTGCGGTTCGGGCTAATGCTCAGGCAGTTTGTCAGGATTAACATCTTTCTAGTCTGTGGATCGCGTTACCTTCGGCGTCGCGTTACCACCTTGGCGCTCACTACAAAGTTTAGGGACGGTGTAAGTTGAGATTGTCAGAGGAGCGCCGCAGCCGCAATCTGGGTCTGACACAAACAGCGGCGGTCCTCTCGGCGCAGCGGTTTGTAAGGGATTTGCTGTCTCGTCCTCCCTTTGTCAAAGTCAGTTCCTGCTATGCTAAGGGCAGGAGTATAAAGGTAGAAAAAATGATATGGCAAAACCAAAAATGTTTATCAGAAATATTGTCAGTGCTTGGGATATCCTATAACGACGTCTTGGAGAGAAGAAAGGCATAGCAGGCTGAAATGGTCTTGTTTTACCTGTACACATCTAGGTCAGTGGAGTTTACAATGGAAAAACAGAGAACAGGAGGTTCTCAGATCATTTCCCAAAATCCTGTAGCACCTTGAAACAGAAAAGACGAAGATGAACAGAAGATGTTACAGCCCATCATTGCAAATGCTGACTGAAAACAGCCATACGCAATGGTGTAGATTTGAAGTGATTGCAGAGTTGAAAGGATTCTCGTTTCCAGCTGTCCTGTTCTCAGTTCTTCCCTAGACACCCATGCTGGGGTAGGGGAAGGACATGGGCTTCACGGGGCTTTGGTTTGACTCAGACCGATCGCATTCCTGTGTATAAGAAAGACAACCTACATGTAATGGAGTGCAGAATTCTGTAGTTTTATATCATATCCATTTGGGCAGATACACAACCAGAGAACTGAATGTGTCTGGTAGAAGTGTTTATGCACAACTCTGATGCTCGAAATGAGGAACCTGATGTCATAAAAGTTGTACCGTTCTCTGTCAAGCACCTGATTTGGGATATTAGTTAAGAATTATCTTATAGCGGCAACTCTTGATGAGAGTGTTAATAACTGCTGTGCTGGAAATGAGTACTGCTTTGCTGAGGAGCTTGGTGTGTTGCAAAGAGCAGCCCAAGAACCATTAGCTGCCTGTTCTCTGAGCTGAGCTCCATGGCAGGGAGCACCCTTTATGCTGTTAGATGCACTCAAGGTAGTGGAAAAGTTAGAGCTGCCCTCCAGAGTACATTACACACGGCTGGGACTGTAGCAGTGCCTCACAAGCCAGCAGGAGTTCGGAGACAAGTATGTGGAGCAGCCAGCCTGCTGCTGGGAGTGCCTTTGGGGAGGGAGACATTATGGCTAATTTTGCCTGACAAAGGCGTATAAGGTCTTCTTCCATAACGGCTTGGGTGGTGCGATGGCTTTCAGACATCTCAGCACCACTGAGTTCTGCTGGCTCCAGGAGCCATAATTTAGGTCTTTAATTTTAAAGTGCTGGCTTAAGCAAATTCTAAGGGGGGTTTGTGTTTTGTAGTTTTTGTTTTTTTTCTTCCAGAGTTTGGCAATGAGTAAGAGCCCTTTCCCTTCTGAAACAGTGCGGGTTCATCAGAATTCTTAATTGTAATGCAATGGCAGGCAGAGTTGGAGTAGCAGAAATCAATGTAAATGGATTAAAAGAAAAGAACTGAGTAACTGAGTACAAAGGAGGAGCCAGGTTTTTCCAGAGTGATTGGTGAACAAAGCGATAATAAGCTTCCAAGTAGAATTTACTATTATAATAATGTTCTAATAGTCTATCAACAGATAAACAGTACCCACATTATAGACAAACTGACTTAAAATTCAGTTGTGGATCACCAAGTCTTATAAGCAGACAAAATTGAACAGAACTTAGAAACAAGAATGTAAGCGGTAGGAAGTACCTCTCTTTCATTTGTGTGTATTGGTATGGCCTGACACAGTTCTGCTGAACTCCCTACAATTACTTGGAAACGCAGGCCCACGTACACACAGACCAGAGTGATGTGCAAAAAGAATTACATTCAATAATCCTTTAAAACATGGGTCACAGAATTTTCAAGTTTGTGAGCTTGGTGGGCCCAGGAGTTTAGGTCTCTTCTATTCCAGCTTTGTGCAGTGCTATTAGTGCAAGTTTCCCTGCTTTACCAGCATGTATCACTACTGCTCCATAGTCTGAAAACAGCCTGGCTTGGATGGTTGTGCTCAGTTTGGTTCCTCGCTTCTATCCTCACACAAACAAGTAGGATAGAAATGCAGTTTATGGGTACACTTGGCAGCTCCTTTTCCTTTTCACATGAGCTCCGTGCTAGCTCAGTAGGCAAAAAATGTCAGTCATATTGAAGAGCTGTTTCTTCTGCACTGCATTTCAGTAGTCTTCATTTTATGCAGAGTGATCATCAGATATTCCATTAGAAAGTTTTACATTTAAGGTTAAACTGATGGCATAGAAACTCTGGTTCAACATAAATTTTATCCCAGTGAGGCTGCTGATATATATTTTAAAATAAAATAAAACTTCAGAAACATATTAATTGGTCTCAGTGGTTAAGTTAAATAGTTAAATACATGCATACATATCATTCTGCCAAGGATAAGTCATTAGTTCAATATAAACCAGAAATGATAGCTCTATTTGAATCAGGAGACTAAACCCTATTTCCATTAATGCTAACTGTTTTATTAATACATGCATGTGTCGGCATTGAGTCATAAATTTAAATGGTCTGTCCCTTCTTGATTTAAAGTAATTATCTGAAAGATCTTGGCTGCTGAATGAATAACTGTAACTGTGTTACTTTTATCTTTTATCAACTAACCATTTTTTTCTTTTGTATGTAGACAGTGTCACGCAAAGAGTTTGTGCAAAGTTGGATAGCATTTAATAATGCAATATTGGAAACAAAACTATGAGTATATACCAGAATGCCTATAGCTGTACCCACCCTTATACAAGCATCCTTGGATCTTTTGAGCTATTTAGTCTCATACCCTTGTATACATACACACAACTTACGTGCACTTTATGCACACATATTTTCACTTCACGTTTATTTTAATTAATTTTTTGTGTTTTACTAGCGAATTTTCATTGAAGCACTAGGTTAAGAAATGGAGCCTTTAAATTGTTTGCAAACAGTGGCATTCAACAAGTTTATACCTAAATTTTGGAATTAATAATTTAATCTGAAATAAATCTTGAAGGAAATATAGGACTTCACATGGCATTTAACAAATAAAAAGAACAACTGGTCTCATTAGCATTAGAAAATGCACTTGAACTTTTAGGATTAGATACTGCCCTTTTCAGAGCCGTGATTCCAAAAGGCAGCCTTTAGTTCTGGAAGAACTGACTGAATATTGACTGTAGTTATGTGTTCCTAAGTACCGTTCAGTTCATTTTCGTTCACCAATCAAAACAAGATGTTAAGGTGTATCTTTATTACAGGCTACTTTCTAGTCAGAGCAGACGTGTTTGTAAGCTTTCTCTGAGAAGTGACCGGTATTAAAACAGCTGAGTGCTGCTCACTTGATTGAACATGTGCAGTACAGTGATCAAAGCCTCCTGTTTCATGCTGCAGCCATCACTGTTAACTGTAGAGATGACCACTCTGATGACGCTGACAAATTACTCAAACTTTTATCCAATGCAAACAGTGAGCAGATGTATTTACAGATAGCTCTTCCTCGCCATTCTCTTTCAGCATGTTTGCTTGCAACTGAAAATTCAGTGAAGATCTTTAATAATGTTAGTGAACATTACTGTTCATTCAGCTTTTGGAACCCAATTTCTTCCAGACGTAAGAGGTTCCAACATTTTGAAAAGCAGTTGAATGATAATTCTGTCTGGGGCCCTGATTCAAATAGAAAACTTTGTCCATTGCTGATTGTTGCCTTTTTATTTGTTCCAGTTATAGCCGGTATAGCTCAGAGAGTATGGCTGATTAGTATGCATTTCAATTCTTTTTAGCATGGTGGCAATTTACATAGCATTTCTTTTTTCTAAAGCAGGAATGAAACATAGCAGACACTGGCATTTAGCTACAAACAATTTATCATTTACATACAAAAGGGCTGATTAGGTAACAAGACAAGTGATGAGTTCAGATTTAGGATGGTCATTACAGTTCTTTCTATCCTTAAAATTGTGGATTTTACAACATTGGTATGAAAAAATCGTGTTCAAAAACTGTAAGTATGTAGCCAAGTTCTGAGTATTAAATTTAACACTCCTTATAGATCTCTAGCATGTGGTTTTCAATGGAGCCGTCTTTGGCTATATCCTTGTAGTGAAGCCAGTTTGAGATGATTCCTTCCTCAGTTATGTTCACAGTTCACAGTTCATTGACCTGCACAAAGGTGATTTGAAGACTTTCACAGCTAATTGAGGCCTCTGCATGATGTAGGTTAAAACAAAACATGTCCAGTATTTAAGGTTACTATCTATATGATCTTGGTGAGATCGAGTCTGTGCTCCTTGGCAGTGGTGCTGTGCTCCTGGTTTCTCAGGTTCCTGTGTCATCTCCTTGAGTTTATTGATCTTGCTTGTGTTTAGATGATATTTCTTGTGCCTCGCTTTATTAGCTTCCGCTCCCTCTTCACAGCATGAAATCAAATACTCAGTGAACTTCTAACCTTCAAACATTCCCACTTTGCCCTGCTTTCCCATCACTTCACTTTTATTGGGTACCGTGGACTCTGCTTTTCTAGTGTTGTTGTTTTTTCCCCATTTTGCTCCTTTACTCAACCAACTCCACTTATCCTCAAACCCAATGTGGAGAAATCCTTCTCGGATTGACTGGGTCAGGCTAACCCAACACTTACCTTCTCCTTTGGCTCTTACTTCTACCTGAATTAAATGAAGTCCTCCCATTCCTAGTCTCCAGTGTAATAAAACTCCTCACTACAGTCTTGTAGTTATTATTATCTGGTTACCTTCTGCATTACTTAGGTTGTTTTGATCCTTATGCAGATATATGCCAAACTACCGGGAGCAGTTAGATATGATAAAAACTAACTCTCAATATCTTCAGTGGCTTCCTGTATGTTTACTTCACTTCCAACCAAACTCCACAGTTGAACAAGGTGATAATGGTGCCATCTGAGTAGCATTAAAGCAATCTCATGAAAAATGAAATGGCATCCAGCCTTTCTGCCTCAATAGAGCATTTATATACAATATGAGGATAACTAGGACATGATAAACTCAATTGAAAAAGGAAGCACCAAGATTTACTCCATGCTACAGTGATGTGCTGTGTTTGTATGGCCTTACAAGTTAGTCAGTGGCTGGTGGCCTAGTTTTTTAATAAGAGAAATCAAAGCACACTCACTGAAAATCAGAAGTAGAATTGCAAAAGTCTGTTCTTTTATTTTGAATGACATTGAGTTGACATTGAGTACCACCTTACTGTGACCTTCAGTATGTATTTATCATTGAGAAAGCTACAGAAGCATCCACTGTATTTAATATGTGCTCAGAATTTTGTTTTTATTGTTAGCAGACCTCTAATAATGATTTCTGTGACCAGATATGTTTTATACTTTATACTTCATTTATACTTTGCTGGTTAAGATTATGTCTGGTCATTCTGAAGTAAAGCAGAGAAACTATATGAGTCTATGAAGTCATTCAGTTGACATTGACATTATTGAACAATGACCTTAATATGGAAATTTAAAGTAGTTTTGATTATTACATTTACTCATGTTTTTAAACAGAACTTACATGGAGGCGTGCATTTCGTGGCTAAGGCAGTTTTAAATCATACTTGGGTTAGAAATGCCATCTATACTGTATCATATGTAAGAAATTGCACTAGTATTGGTTTAATTATCCAATCAAATTGAACAAGGAATGAGTTTGGCTGAAATAATCAAGTCTGTAGAGAAATTGCCAGCTCTGATACTTACCAGGATTTGACAGTTGCTTGTTGTCGTGACCTTGGATTCTTTTATGTTTAGCAGGAGGTCAGAAGGTATGCTAGCTGTAATTGCTGCCTTCAGAAGGCTCTGTAGTCCATCCTCTGCAGCAGATGTGGACCAAATTGTCTACATGTGTTGGATTTCTGATGAGCTGGGTATAGATCTGTACTTTGTTCTCACCGCCATTAAATCCTGTTCCTGACCATCACCATATGCAGTGTGTGAACCAAGATAGAATCTGTGTTATTTCCCTTCAGAAATGAAGCAAGTTATTTCTTGAAAAACTCTACAAAATAGGAAACCTTACAAAAATGTGACTTCTAATCTTTATTTTTTGAAAGCAATTACAGAAGGCCATTGATACTGTAAAATTTATTGTGAAAAAGAAGTAATGTAAATGAAACTAACAATGTGTACAAAAGACTTTTCTGGTGGTGTTGAGTCACGTTGTCTACTGGAGAAGATGAATATTGTTTCGCAAAGGTATACCCCATCTGGAACTTAAATCCATTTTTAATAGAAATGAAATCATTCAGAGTAAATAGCAGAAAAAGTTGTGTTTTAACTGTTTCCATGGTCTTAAAAGTAGACTATATTTAACCCATAAATGCCTTAGGCACTTTATTACTTTGAGTTTATGAGTGTTAGCTGTTTCTTGAGTTTCAGATTTTCCATAGTATTATGAGGAGTATTTTTAGTTAGATATGAAGAGTTCCTATTTCCTAGTTTTATATGCAGTTTCAGTGAGTTAATGGGGAAAAAAAAAAAAGAAAAAAAAAAAAAAAGGCAGTGAATTTGTACACATATTAACTTCCTTTCTTATTCATACCAATTGATTATACGTATTTCCCCTTTGGGCTTTATAAAAGGCCGCAAGCTTTATTTTCCTAGAAATTAGAAACCTACCACATTTTTAATACTACATCAAGTATTTTAAATGCAAAGACATGAATTTCTGTTTACTTTCTCATGCCCCAAAATAATTTGTCTGTTACCTTTAGTAAGCCAGGCATATTTATTATGCCTTCTTAAGCCTTTTTCCTTATGAATTGAGCTGTCAGTCTGAATGTCATGAGTGCTTTTCCCTGCTGTGCCTTGAAGGACAGGCACCTTTCAGCCATGACTGATATTGAAAAAGTCTTATTGCAAAAAATATTTTTTCCTAGTAGTCTGGTGATGTCATTTTCATAAAATCCATGGCTATGTTGCTGAAGTTGTATGAGGAACTGAGTAAGAGATCCCCATATATTAATTATGCTTTCTAATTATACCCTTTTAGTATCCTCCCTGTGTCCCTAAAGGATCCTGGAATGAATGAAAAGTAGCGTAATTCCTCATTTATGGAGAGAAATTCTTTCTAGCTCAGTAATCACATTCAAGATTACAAATCAGCTTAGAGGACAGCATCTGGACTTGCTTCTAGTTTCTTTTCAGTTTTGCAGGCAGCATGGCTAGGACTTCTGCTCGTTTATGGTGAAGGTGACTTCATCCAGGTGCTTGCATTTGAGGAGGGGAAAGAATGAAAGACTAAAATCTATTTATTTGGTTTTCTTATTTTAAGAGAGTTCTTTTACTTTACTAGATGAATGTGTGCTCACTTGTTTCTTTTGGGGGAAA
Source organism: Pavo muticus (assembly GCA_016647715.1). Classification (NCBI taxonomy): domain Eukaryota; kingdom Metazoa; phylum Chordata; class Aves; order Galliformes; family Phasianidae; genus Pavo; species Pavo muticus. The sequence goes on along the minus strand of JACDJE010000035.1, from coordinate 2,180,093 downwards.
TATTTGGAAAGCATAGATCAAAACTCCGGTATTACAAAGGCAAAACCCCTTGCTTCTCAGTTTTTTTAATGTGTCGATGGCATGTCATCTGAAGAGCAGCTTCCAAAGCCTAACAGTAAGGCAAGATAACTCATCTGAAAAATGATTTCTGCTTGGTTCAAAGGGGCAATTTCAGCCTTTCAATAAATGTCCCATGAGGTCTCTAGTTTAAGGATCCTATTGGACTCCTTTTATTCATTATATTTCCTACCGGGACAGCAGTCCCAAATGATATCATGGTGTTCACTGTGAAATGCCAAAACATTGCTTAAAACTGCTACTAGAGGCAAAAGGGTTAAACAACATATGGGCTAGTTATCTGTCTGTAGCTTCAAACAACCACGTTCTACATCAAGAAAGGATTGCAGCAACTCCTTGATCAAAGCTCAGGTAATTTAATTATTTGCCTTCATGAATCAAGGGGTCCTTGAACAAGCTTAGTATGTCTGGTTATTAGAATATGGGAAATTTATTGTTTCACTCCTTCTAATATTCCAACATCAAAGGGAGTTTTTTCCTATAAATGAAGCAGTGTGAAATCAAAGAATTCAAGCCAAAGCTAGTGTGGAGAGATTCTGTTTTCTAGGATCTTTGTGAGCTGGAAAGTGAGCCCATTTCTGTGGGGTGAGATATTTACCACCGTGATTCTTTGTGTTTATTTTATATAAGCAAATATCTGCACTGAATCTTACAAATGCAAATGCTTAGCTCCTACTTCTGTAAGCTCACTTAGTTGACGTTCTTTTGCCGTCTCTCTCAATTTTAGGAGACTTCTCATGTTTTGCTTTGCAAACCTCTGTTTACTGAGCTCTAAGTGGCTCCTTGACCACATCGTGCTTTGAGATTCCGATTGGTGATGCAAACTGTGCACTCTTAACACTGAGGGGAGAGTTCCTAGCTGCATTCTCCGGCATTCCCAGCCCAAAGTCAGAAGGAATTTAGGACGGTGGTAGACAGTCTTGGTCTGAAGGAGCAGGGCTCAGTCCCGAGTGCTCCCTGTGCTTCTCCCCATCAATAGCAGTCATGTTAGTTCAGGATTAATGAGGCAAAAAGTGCTTGGCATTTTTAAAACGCTAAACGTAGCAGAGATGTGCACGCTGCTAGAAGAAGAGATCCTCAGCTTGCAAAAGCAAATGTCACTTTATTTCTAGGAACGATTCTGTTGTATCCTTCCCTTTTATACTTCTGCACTTTCTTCTTTTGCTTGGCTGGACTTCCTTTCACAGCTGAGGCCAGACCTCTCTTTTTCCCACGTTCATGGACAGAACATAACATATTAAAATTTCCTATGGTAAGTGCCAGTCTCGGTGTGGGAGTTGTATGTTTATCTGCCATGTGATTTCTCTGTTACAGCTCTCTTGTTGCCTGTGTTTTCCTAATTTTGTATGTGTATATTCATGACCTGCAACCATGCTGTATGTCAAACTGCTATTGAAGGCAGTGAGATGTCTTTGTGTGGAGTAGTTCCTTGTATCTTAGCAGGGAACAGAAATAAAGTAGTGGGAGACAAGTCAGTAGAGACAGGAAACAAATGCAATCACTACGTGCGGTGACAAATGTTTCTGAGAATGATATGAGAGTTATGTAAAGAAAATAGAATGGGTTGGCACATCCCACCTTCTCATATTTACCTGTGAAATAATAAGTGCCACAGATTCCTGATACTGCAGATCCTTTCGCAAATGGAAATGTATCCATAATAAACTAAGGGAAGGCAAAATGCAAAATTATTAAAAATATTCTAATTCATTATCTCATGTAGCTCAGGAAATAATTAAGATAAGTTATGCAGTATACTGTGTGTCATTGCCATGCTGATGAAGAGCTCCATAAAGTATTTTGCTTAAACGAGTGTCATGGTGCTTGGAGTGACATGCTCCTCAGGCTAGTGTGAAGGTAGAATAATTCTGATTTTTTAATTTCTTCAATTCGACTGGAAAACTTCCTTATAAGCTTGAAAAACCTTGCTCTTCATTTCAGTTAACTAAATATGTTCAGATCATTACCATGTGATAGTCTCATTCCATATTTTCCAAGAGATCAGCCAGTAGAAAGGTGATTATTTAGCTCAAAGTGAAGTTACTTGGTTGGTGTCACAGCAAATCTACAGGAGCTTACAAGACAGTACAGAAGTAGTCAGCCAGGAGTATTGCCAAAGTTTTACCTCTATATACGTGTGTGTGCATATATATGCATGTGTGCTTGTACACCTTTCTTGAATGTCACACTTTTACTGTGAAATCTTTTCTACTGATCAGGACTATATGCATGAGTTTATGGAAGCCTTAATTTCTGCCACGTAAACTATGTGGTGGTGTGAGAGGTTACGGTTGCCTGTGAATGATGTAGTGACTGTGCACATGCCTGTGCCATTACCAGAGGAGGAGGAATTGATTAGCAATAACACACTTCATTAACGCTGCACTTTCTCAATCATTGTAATTGTGGCTCTTCCCCTAAAACATCAAGTGGAACAGGTTTCATTTCAACCAAATCAATCTAATGTGTTAAAATTTACATAATTTCCTCTCATTGCATTTATAGAGCAGCAGGAATTTTAATTTGCATTGTCTGTATAGTCTATAATCAAAGTGTTAAGAGCACAAGGTTTATTCATTATGTATGGCATGTGGTGACAAATTTACATAATAGGCTGCATCTTGCTGAAATATTCCTTCTTTCCCCACCCCCACCTTTGCAATTTTGGTTATAACTTATTTTCTATAAACCTTTTAATTCAATTACACAAGCCTTTGAGTTCCACGGAACGTTTATTAGAGAGAAGTATCCTTATAAAAATAAATAAGTAGATAAAATGTCATACTGAATTGCGAGACATTGAAAGCTGGACTGCGTTCCCCGATTGCAAGAGAAAATGCGTAAGCCCACTACTGTTTGTGCTCTTGCTGTATACTGAAGGTAAATATTCTCACACAGAATGGGAAGAGACCTTTTTGTTCTATTTAGAGTCTGTTGTTTGAAAAATTTCAAAACTATGTTAGGGACCTAAAAAAGCAATTTAGAAAATAAGTTGCGGTAAATGTAAACCTCCATTGTTGAGTGTTGCCTGCTAAGGACAACCTTTGTTTTATTGAAATAAAACTGATCAACAGGATATTTTTGATGATGTGTTTTAGGAAATAGAGGAGAAAATAAGGATTTTGGTGGCGTTTGTAGCAGCATAATGTATTATTGAAATGAAGAATGTAATGCATCGTTGCTTTAGATACACAGATCCTCTAAGAAGTGTCACAAATTCACACACAACGTAAGAGTTGTCATTTAAGTCTTGAACTAGGAGAGACTTTTTAAATGGCATGTGTCAGGAAGCTTCCTTTTCCCTTTTACTGCCCAAGTAAGGGTGGTCAAAACTTAAAATAGAAGAATTTTCCCTTTTTTTTTCTTTATAATTATGCCATGCTATCTTATAATGCAACAGTATAAACAAATGCGTTCCATGTTCTAGCATGTACAGAAATTCAAGTTGTAAAAGACTTATCTCCTTTGATCAAACAAAATCTCAGTAGGACCTCTTAACAGAAGTGCAAAAAATACTTTGTTATTGACACTCGTGCCTGTAACAGGGTATATGGACAGCTAGTCCTTTACCAAAACATTCATACAAAGGATTTTATTTAAACACAATTAAATCTCTAATGTAATGTTCAGAGATTTAGAGTGTTACAGTGTTGTATTTGAAATGTATTTTAGTCTATGCTAAGCCAAGCTAAGTGTATGTGGTTGAATTGCATGCGTGGTGACTTGTTTTTTGTATTATGTAAGCATAGGAGCAGACACAGATGTAGTTATTCTCTGGGAGTCACAGTTATTCTTTGGGAGTGAAAGAAAATCCAAGGAAGGGGGAGATGTGCAACTAAATGAACAAAAGGGTCCACGAAGCTGCAGCACTGCGATATTGGCTTATTCTTTTTTCTTTTCCACTTTTTCATAGAAGTTACAGCATGTGGCGCACAGTCCTTGAAAGTTATCATCTGATTCTCCTCTCAAGTTCCTTTTCTCCTCTTTCCAACTTTTCTTCCTTGTGTGTTCCTACCATATCTCCATATCTGTTGAATGTTCTCTTTAAAATTTTGCAAGGAGCAATCACAGTGGATATTTTATAGCTAGAGGCATGTTGCAAGGGCCACAATGTAAGAACAGATGTCTGTTTGCCCAGCCATATTCTCAGAGATAAACAGTACACATGCTCAGTATTCATAGAGTGGACCCATTTGCTTACATGGGTTGCAGAATAGTGGGCAAGGGAACGTGCTGCAGTTCTTATATGACTTCCTTACTGCGCTCAGTGTGTGGGAGCTGAGCTTTGCAGGATATTTCTGTCAAATCAAAATCTCGTTTGAACTGCACCTGGTTTTGGCCACTGATGTTTCCAGGCATCAGCAGATCTTGCTGTTGATTAAGCATCAGCTGAAAAAATGCCAGTTGGAAATGTCACCAAAGCTCTTCTTTTTTCCTGTCCAGCAACTGAGCTCCTCCCAGCCATCTGTGGGGAGCCTGCCTTTCTGCCTAAGTGAGAATGGATGTTCTTGAAAGCTGAAGAAGTAAAGGGAAAAGGTGAAAATATATACAGAGCTGGGTGGAATGATAGTTCATACCAGATGAGGATGTGCCCTTTGGGGAATTGCATCTGGAGGCTAATTGAGTCAACAAAGCTCTGTTTTCACAGCTAATACAGGTGAATTAAACTACTGGGTTCAGCTGGGAAAATTTCACTTCGTGTAATGACACCTCAGAGTTGGCTTAGTCCTGCTGCTGTGAGCTTTCCAGCAGAACAGGACCTGTGCTGAGGTGTAAGTGAAGTATATTCAATCCATGAGAATAAAATACAGTAGTCAAAGTGGAACATGTAAAGCAGTTCAGCCATGCACCGACTGCTGAGGGTGCTATCATTTATATCCTGTTTCATTTGATTTGATGTAAAGTTTAACTCGTCCGTGGCTTCAGTTGTTGTATAGATCAGTCTTCAGATGAAATCTGTGACATTTTTATCACAAAGAGAAATATATTTTACAACTTGAAATGAGAGATAAAAGAGAAATCAGATAAAATATTTTATATGTTTAGCAAGTTCTCTCTTGAATTTGGTAGGAAACTTAGATAGCCAGTAAAATAAAATAAAATATATGTTCATCAGTTGAGATAATTTAAGATGAATACTGTGATGCTACAAATGAACATAATACTTTTTTTTCTGCACACAGAAATACAGTTTTCCTATCAACTCAGTAACTCAAATTTGTTTGAAAAGGTTACAGGTACTCCAGTTAGAGAGCTGCCTAAGATTGCTGTAATTGCAAGACCAACAGTCAGAAGGCGGCATTTCCTTTCCAAACTCCTGCGGGACAGATTGGCAAGCGGGCAGGGGAGCAAGGGAATGAATGGGTCATCTTTCTCTGGTATGCTGAGATTTGGGCAGGATGCAGGCAGAATCAGGTCAGGCTCACTGGGCTTGTTTTTCAATTTGTACTGTTTCTGTAACATGGGATAGATTTTATAGTATCATCCGAGGGTCTTATGTAACAAACATGTTCTTCCAGTATGTACAGTAGTGGCACAAGCTGATTTCTCAGGCTCTCGTGCCACAGCGACCTTGAAAACTTTGATCTCTTATTGCCCATCTTGTTTGCTGTCTATGCATTAAAACTTATCTGGTGCATTATGCATGATTGAACTTGGAGTACATGCACCTTTTTGAAGTAGCTCTGCCTTGGCAGCCTGAGGTGGCCAGGAGCACTGACCAAGGCCTGGTTGTGTGCTCCTCCTCTTTGTTAGTTAGCAGTCAAACTCACTTTGCATTGAGGAATTTATTTCTTTTTAAAAAGTTGCTTTTAAAAATAGTTAGCAATACTGATGTCAGCAGCTTTCAAAGGAAATAGCTCATCTGCAAATAGACAAAATATTCTACTAATTTAGTGGTTCTTCCCTTTCTTGATCCTGTTTCAATTCAGGTGCTATACAAAATTCAGTATTTAATAGGTTTTTGGGAAGTTAGTTTTAAATCAGGAAAAGATCAGCAATATGACATTGCTGGCTCCAGAGGAAAAATGAAATGTCATGTAACTGAAATAAGTGCTACAACTCTTTGTGAAGCAATTTCTGTATTTTTTTCCAGCATGATTAGATTTTATAAATATCCTACTGTGTACAGGTATGTTCTCATCTCCCCTTCTACCGGCACAGGATGATGGGCTGTCCTCTGTTCTCAGATGACAAGCAGCCAGCAGCAGTTAATGACAGTGCTGGGATTTTTGGCACCTTTTTTACACTGCGCTGACTCTGTGCTCACAGGATAATTATCTCTCAGCTTTGCTTTATGTCACTGAATACAGGACATGCATCATTGCTCCTTCGAGAAATATCCAAAGAATTATTGGGGAAGCTATGATTTCCGAGTGTTCCTGTGGAAAGGGAACCTTGACTCCAAATGTGACTAACAAACATTACTGACTGAAACTGATGTATTACTGACATCAGTGTCTTGATTTCTCCTTTCTGAAGTGCTACCAGTGAAATCTGGCAGGGTATAACATTGTGATAGGGGATTATAAGCAACTTTATGTCTTCTTGCTTGAAGCTGAGTATCAAAGGAATCCCAGTACATATTTATGAGGAAGGGGTCAATAATTTTCAGGATATATTAATATGTTTAAATATAGGTAACGGGAAAGATCACAGAGGTGATGTGCTTAAAATTTCTGTTTCATGTTAAGTTTTATTCTGTAGTGAGCTATGTTTATGGGCTCCGTCATGAGAACCGAAATAAAAGGTAGAGTACATGGATCTTCTTTGTTCCATACGCACTCTATCAAATAAAATTTCTTTTTATTCCTCTCACATTAAAAAAGAAAGAAAATGGGTTCTTATTCTTGACTTTTCACCTCCATATTGCTTTGCCTTTCATCTTTCCAGTGCCTGGACCTTTCTTTTTAGCTTTTGTCTCTAATGCCATTTTTAAATATACCATGGATTCCTTTTCCACATTATTGAACTCCCTGAACTCAATGGGATTTTTACTGTTGAATTTTAATGGCTCAGGTCTAAGTGTTCAGAAAGCCGCGTACAGTACATTACCAAAACTCAATTCAAACTTAAAGCACATTTACTATAGGGAACATCCCCTTTTATTTTTATTATTATTATTTTAACTCCGACTCCAATTATATACTTCAAATTTTGGGGAGTACTGTATGATCTGCAGAGCACTAAACCAGTTAGATAATATGCATCTTATCCTCAGAAGCAAACAGTATTAGGAGTCTTTTGAAGAGGCCACAGATTACTGCAAGGAAACTGAGTGAAGAGGATTGAATTACTTATGCCAGACTATTTACATGGCACTGAGCCTAAGTGGTTGTCAGAAGAGTTTCTTCTGTTGAATGATCAAGATAAAGCTACTAAAGCCCTTCCAACTCATTCAGCTGTACAGGCTTTAATTACCTAAACCTGGACTGAACCCTAAATCAGTCTGGTTCTTCCGAACTGCAGGCATTAAATAACTCCTCCACAACATCCTGGTGTGAGCCGTTTCTTCTGAAGTCAGTTAGGAAGAAAAACTGCTGGAGCAGAGGTCTTCCAGTTGGGCAATACCAAAGTTCACCGTAAAAGATTGTGATAATAAGGAAATAGTGAGTGGAATTTAAATTGTCACGATTATCTTTTTCAGATTTATTTGACATCCTTGAGCTCATTGAAGAGGAGCTCTATTTTTTCCGTGTAAAATGACTCTCATGCTCTTTCAAATTAGATATTGCATATTTACCTACAGTCTCACAGAGCCTGAGAAAGCCAACGGGTGTATTTTTGAGTAATTGTCCTGTATTGAAATCCTTAATCTTCCCCTTACCATTGATACGTGAAAACTCTTTAAGGTCTATTAGATCACTTGTTGTTTTCCAATGAAAAAAAAACACAAAGCAACAACAACAAAAAACCTACTGATTCTTTTCTGATTATTTTCCCTGGCATTTAAAGTGGAGGAAACGTAAATATTTCATTTCTGTGGTAAACTGTTCCTCAAGAACATGATGAGGGTCCCACTGAATGAAACAAAATTCAGATAATCGTGGCTGTAATAGTTTCCCAAAGAACTGCTTTCAGAAGAAAAAATAATAAATCGATGCAATCTAATAATTTCTTCAAAATACTTTCTGTAAATATTATTGTATAGAATTTCAATAGATTTTTTTTTGCCTTATCCTTGAACTGTTATTATTATCTCTGGCTTCTTTTAGAATAGTGTTACAAAGCATCTATTTCACTCATTGACCTAGTAGTGGCATTTCTTTGAGCAGAAAAGAAAGGGCATTTACTACTTGGAAGTAATTGCTTCTCAGATTCTAAAATAGGCAAAATCATAAAGCAACACACTTGCTGTGATTTTAAACACTTCTTTTCTGGAAGAAGAAACCTAGAATTTTTAATTCAGAGTAAAATTAATTCCATCCGTTAGTATTCTTAGCAAATGACTCATGTAAGAGTTTTCAAAGGCAAATGTTCCCTTTGATAAGATGGAAGATCAAACTTAAGAGGAATTGAAGCTCCCATATCATGTCAGTAAAATTCCATTGAAATTAGTTTCCACGTTTGGGTTTTCCTGCCTCTTATTTCTGTTTAGGACAGAATATATGGATATGTTTGCTGGCACACATTTTCCTCTTGATATTTTTGAGAAGTGCAATATTGCCTAAATCCTGATTTTGAAATGGAGTTTATGGCTATATACAGACATATGTATACATGCATACGTATATTTTAAATGTAAGCGTTATAGTTTTAGTTATATCTAGTGGAAATAATGGTTTGATGCATCAGATGTGTTGTATAAAGAGAATCACCCATTTTGTTCAGTTTTACAGTGCAGGTTTTATCTGGTCTCTGCTGCAGAATGCATTATCAGTGCTTGCATGGTGTTCCTCAGTTATTCAGGAGAGCATGGGACTGTAGGTGGTGTCAGTGGCGAGTCTTCTGTTTCATTTAAGGTTGGTAGGAGCAGTCTCAGTTTAGCATGCTGAGTACAGGAAAAGTCTTTCAGGTTTGACTGATGGAGCTGCAGAGTATAGAAATGGCCTTTACAGGTCAGAGTTCTGAAATTATATCTAATTAGTATTTGTAATTAGTCTTAGGTTGGGACAACAGCAGAAAACAAAAATTGCCTTAAAAGGCATTACATTCTCTCCTTTAACTATCTCATAGAGCCCTTTGCTCCGAGATTAAATCATTCTGCAGTTCAGAAATTTAAAGAAGCGGAAAATAAAAAGTCCTACTGAAGAAGGTATGGTTTGGGGCTTGTTCTGCAGCAGAAAGTGTTTGCTAATATAGTTATACCGGGACATCTATATCAATAACAGTCCTTAGTTCAAGCACAGCATGTGTTGGCAAAGCAGTGCTTTTATCAGCTCATGAATAAAACTCATATAGCAGAACTGACTCCTCTTCGCCAGCTGAAATAGTTATTGTCAGGTTTTCTCTTACACCAGTGCAAGTGAGGAGGGGCTGAAACTGTCCGTTTCTGGCTGGCATAGACTGGGCACACATTTTCAGGGTGCCAGAGAAATTGCAACATAATTAATTTGGGCATCTGCTATTTTAAAAAGTATTTTGAATGTCATATTTTTAAAGAGATGCTTATATCACCAACTGAAAATGGTATCACTGGAAAGAGATTTAGAAAGAAGACAAAGAGTATATGAGTTAATGTTACATTTTCTAATCTATGGGAATCTTAGTAAAATGTTAGTTCTACCATTGCAATTATTTTAATGACTTGTTTTATGGCCTTTATCCAGGTCATTCATCTCTTTACACATCCACAGATATCGGTGCTCATTTCTTATAATAGTTTTGTTTTAGAAAACAAGAGCCTTTTTGAGTAAAGATCCTGGTGTCAAACTAGGGATAATTTGTTGTCTAAGTTATTTGAGATGTCTGAAGAGTTTTCTTACATGTTACATAAAAGCCTTGAGTAGGGGACGCCAAACCTGTGGATGTAACAGCCTGAATATGACTGAACATGGCCAACAATGGCCTGAAGTTCAGAACATATGTGTATGGAAATACTGTTGTACAAACATCAACATTAAATTAGCAAAATTGAGCACTTAACTAGGAAATGTCACTCGTAGATTGCTGATGGAAGAAGCATGCTATTTATATGCAGTTAGATACAATTGTCAGTGCTTGTGGTTAAACACTGTTTTACAGTCTTATATGTAAAAGTTTTTGAGTGCAAAAAACTCATACTCTAGACGTGGAGTGTTTTGTTTTGTTTTCTCTCTCTCTCATAGTCCGTATCTGAAGGTCTGATGGTCTAGGGAGATACAGGACAGAGAAAGAAGGGAAAAAGAGCTCTCAAGCCCCTTTTCTACAGATGTTTGGATATGTAAATGGTAGTTACACAAGTACAAAACTATTAAATTGGTACAGATTTGTTGCTTCTTGCCCACCAAGAAAGCCAATATTACCACAGTACAGATATGTAAATGGTAGTTACACAAGTACAAAACTATTAAATTGGTACAGATTTGTTGCTTCTTGCCCACCAAGAAAGCCAATATTACCACAGTACAGACAGCATTCTAGCATTTGTCTGCTCTGCAAAAAGTATTATTCCTAATAACTAAGAAACTCTCAGTGCCAAGTTTTTGTTCTTTCCAGATGAGTTGCCTGGTGTTTTGTTAGGTCAGAGCCATCCCACATAAGAGTTGTCTTAAGATGTGCTAGAGCTGCTAAGCAGCAGTGAGATGCTGAGACAGATGCTGAAGTAGAGAAAAGATGAAAATGACACAAGATACAAATATCAGGAGCATTCCTTTCTATGGAAACTGTTGTAGATTTCTTTCTGCCTTGCTATTATTTGTTTATATGCATTGCATCTGTGAGTTTATATTACAGGGATTTCTCACTGTACAAATCAGAATGAAATACAGAGGGTGAGAATCAGCTGACGCTGAATTTTTCCATTGTCTGTAGGTTGAGGAATGAGCTCAACAAACAAAACAAATTATTTCCATTGGTTTTATCCTTTAGCATGATGTTCTGTGCATTTTCTTTTGCTAGACATTCCTCAAAAATCAGATTTAATGTAATTGAAGTGTAGATTTGGTTTCTTCCTTGCATATGTGTGAGAGAGTTCTGTCTGAATTATTATATGTGTTCCATATTTTTGTTAGTGCCCTGTTTTTTATAGAATGCATTATATACATACACAGGTATTTGGCCACAATTTTATGCACACACACAAAAAATCCTATTAAAAAAAACAACAAACAAACAAACAAACAAAAACCATGTTTTGGGGATTTAAGGGTAAGGGGTGAATTAAGCCACAACAGGAAAAGAGCGAGCAATTCAGATGCTAGAAAGATATATAAAGGTTTAAAAAAGACAAATTTGAAGAATAAGCAAATTTTAAGTAAATAAAAGTAGCTCATCTTGGGATTAAAAGAGAGTGACGTTGGGACAGCAACCGAACTGAAGATATGATAGTAATGGCATTTGGGCTATCTAGAAAATGTTGTACTCCTCTCAGAGATATAGTCAGCATCATCCTTTTCTCCTTTCATCTGAGTCTGGTTAATCCTTAGCTCTTGTTAATCACAAAGTTTAGAAGGCCTTTTATCACCAGCCAAAAATTACCAGAGGACAATCTGAACTGACAGAATTACTGGACAGATGCTAGCACTTTATGCAAGACAGAAGAAATGGTTAATACCTATTTACTGAATTGGATGTTTTTTCCCTCACAAGACCAAGAATTTACTCTTGAACTGTATGCAATTTATTTGCCATTCTACTAAATGGTCATAAAGGAGGACAAAGTGTTCCTAATAAGAATACAGGCATCAAACTGATCTGGTAGTGTCTTACCAGGCTCACAGAGCAGTACTAGTACTATGTCCAAAAGGCCTTATCTTTGAGAAGTAGTGAGCTGAACTTGTACTTGGCTTATCAACTTTCTCCTAATTTCGTGAGACTGAGCATTGGGAGCAGATGTCTTTGAAGTAGATTCCATCATGTTTTTTGTTTCGATGAAATAAAGCCATTTATACTGTCAGTTAATAATAGTTACTTGAACTGATATATTTTATTAGACTTAATATCACTGGAAAATTACCTTGATCAAGTCTGTATTTCAGTCCAAATGATGGGCATTACCAAGCCTCACCTGAGAAGTTTTTGATTGAGACAGCCATCAAATTGCTAATTGTAGCTAATTGTCACTGAAAATTGGGTTGCAGTTTGTCTTAGGTTTGATAACATCCAGAAGTGTTGGGCATTCGTCTGAACACAGGTAATAAGAAATTCTAACTGTGGTTTTAACAGTTACCATAGAATCATAGAATCATTAAGGTTGGAAAAGACCTCTGAGATCATCTAGTCTGACTGTCCACCCTCCACCAGTATTGCCCATTAAACCATGTCTTTATTATATCTACCCTGTCTTTCCTCCAGGAGGGGGTATCCAAATAGATGCTCCTAATTTGCCATCAAATCATGATAGTGTATTGTCCTTTCCTCATAATTTCTAGTTAAATTAAAATTAAACAGATGAATGTAACAATCTTGTATGGACTTGAGCTTTGCGTTTTTCATTATGACGCTTCTAAGCAGCTATATATCTCCACTCTATCTGATTCACAACATGTATCAGTCATGGTATGAAGGGCTGACACTGAGATAAGCCCACACTGTGCCACTGAGAGTCTTCTGTTTGAGTGGTTTATTTTGAATAGTTGTAATGAACATTGACATCTAGAGAAGCTTTACAACAATCTTATAATTTGCAAGTATTAGCTAGGCCTTTTTATATTTCATAACACTTCATATCAATGAAAAATATAAAGAGATGTAGTACAACTTTTTGAGGTTCTGGATTGTTCATGGACTTGATGAGAATGATGGAGTATGGGAGCATGCTCATCTGAAAGGTGTATATTAAGAAAATGAAGTAACAGGAGCAAACCCTGCTGAAGAGGTAGGTTTGCTGGATGAAAGTTAGCTACAAGTAGCTGAAGCACATTGTTGTGCTGAGCAGGCAGAGGAGTATTGACCAAAGAATAAGTGTAAGAATTGAAAATGTTTTGATGTGTTACAAGTTTAAATTGATTTTCAAGTTTGTTTTGTCTTCATGCTTGTGCAGAAGACCTTACTTTTGGTGATCTTCATAAACAGTTGCAGTACTTTAAAATTTAAATAAACAAATTGCTACTAAATATTGATTTAATTAAAAGAATGGATAATATGTTAAGGCACAAACAAGTAGCTGCCAACTGCGTTTATTTTACTGGCTTCCTTTGACTTCAGCTTGGTGGTGCATCAGACCTAGAAAGTATAGTTTTAAACCACATCAACTTGATTTTCAGCTGCTTATTCTAGAATTATATCTCTTAATGAGGCATCATGAGGGTGGGGCATTCTTTATGGGGTCACCAGCTTTTCTCATCTCAGTCCCCTGCTTGTATAAAATCAGTAACATGCATTGTTAGCAGGATTGTACTTCATTCTGATAATTCCTGTGACCCATTTGATGCATTTTGAGCTGCATGGATGGGATGTACAAGCAGGGTGATAAACTTCAGTTCTGTAAATGGGTAAATGCAGTTCTTTGAATGAGTCTGCTGTGAATAGTTGCTTAAAATATGCTGTTTCAGCAAACATACTTGATAACCTAAATTCAGGGAAATATTTGCAGAAACAGAATCTGAAAGTGTGTGAATCTGATCAAAAAGACTTAATATGAAATGAATATTTATAGATATGCTAGCAGTATTTGCATAGCTTTTATAATTGCTCATGGGCGTATCAGAGTATATTTGATTTTTTTTATCACATATAAGAGAAATGAGTAAATTGTGGTAAGTAGCTAAATACAGACACAAACTCTTCTCTGATTTCAGATTATTGGAATTAGGTTTTCCTCAATACAGCTGATAGAATTGTATCCAAGAGGCACAAGAAAGGCTTGCAGTAGTGAAACCCATGCTAGATAGTGCCGGTTCTGAAGTGCAGCACAAGGCACAGAGCTGTGCAGGTGCAGAACAGCTTCCCGGCTTCCTGCAGCAGCCTGCCTACCTAGGCATTGCACTACGCGCTGCTCTGAACCTAAACATGTGAGAAAACCCTTAGTATACCACTGGGATCCTACAAGAATTTGTCACTCCTGAAGGATTCCTCAGTGTGTGTGTGCTTCATACTGAATACTGTTATTTTTGTTTATATTCTATACAGAAGCAGGACTGAATCTTCTTTTTTTTTCCCTATTTAAAACTGACATTGCTATGTAGACTCAAGAATCCTACATGGCTTTTTATCTCAGGCTGTGGTACTTCGAATATGGATTCATTGTTTGTCTTACACAAAGTTAAAAATGGACTTGTGTGTCTTGTCTTCTGTCATAATGTTGGCAGGAAGGGGACTTTAATGCCAAGTGCTTGCGCAGAAATTTCACTGCAGTTCCTAATTTAAATTGCTTTACAGCCCTGCCATTGAAAGCAGTGAAAAGTTTCCGGTAAAGTCTTCTTGCCACTGTTTGAATACATAAAACTTATTTTTAACCTCTTAGTTGTTGCTACAAGCTGATGGCTTCAGCTTCCTGAAGCCATTTTCTTTCTGACATTTCAGTGAGTCACACAGTCCCTTTTATTCATTGTTTTATTTTCCTTGTGCTGCTGATGTAGCTTTTGATCCCTCTGGCTTACATGTTCCTAAGCTTTGAATTCAGCTTGCAGGTTGGTGTCTATTGTGTTAGACTGTTCGTTTTCAACTACAAATTGTAATGTACTGCATCGAATGGGCATTTGAATAAAAATTTGCAGCTGATTTCCTGTGGGGATGCTGTTTTCCTCCAGGTCCTTCCTTCATAGCCAAATTCTACTCTTGAGCACAAGTCAGCAAGACCTGCCTATCCTATTCCTAAGTCTTCAGATTTGTTGTGTGGTGACTAACAGTCAGTATCTGTTTGATTTACTGTTTCCTTTGAAGTTACTGGTTGTTACTCGTTGCAATTATTGTTTTCTTGCTTGAGATCAAGGCTTAAAACTGTATTTTAAAATTCATTTTCTTCCTTCCTGTAATATCAGAATGCCTCACACAGCTTATTTTGTGACAGTTTAGAAGAACAGGTAACTTGGGGTGAAGGTTTAATATAGGTGGGTGCCTTTCAGGAAATACCACTTTAATTTTACCAAAATTATAAAATAGTTTTTGTAAAATTTTGAGAGATGTAATGTGCTCAGTTTCTTAGAGACTGGAAAGAACACAGCATTTCAGAAAACATGGTAGATTACCTGTCAGTTAACAGAACATTTCTGGATAAACATAACTCCTTAGTCAAGTCTATGTTTTAAAAACGTGCCTGTTATATACTTTGGAAAACAGTGAATGGCTCTTGCATCCTTGTTTTCCATGCAAGACCTTTCAGTTCAACTGCTTAAATTACTCATTTTAAACACTGTGCTGTACAACTAATAAGCACGACTGCAGCCTATTTAATATCATGCAAATGAAAAGAACGGCAGGAGCTCCTTCATTAGTGTGCTGCAATGTTGAAGGAAAAAAGCATTGAAGAAAAACCAGTCTGCCCAGGGCTCTTACCTTTATTGTGAGGTGGGTTGCTGTCAGTGGGGCTGTGCCAGGTGTGTTCCCACTTGCTGCTGGGCAGGCCTAACATTGTGCTGCCCTTTACTCATGGATAGAGACAACCTCAGCCCACATCCCTGTGTGCAAGGTATTTTTTTTTAACAGCAGTATATAAAGAATGCCAGCAGGTGAGCTGTTGTACACTTAGTAGCAACTGACTTAGAACAATGTAATCTGAATAACAAGATAAAGCCTTGTAAATCCATTTTTCTGCTTTGCAAATGCATATGTGCTGATGCTGAACCATGTTAAGAACCCAATTCTGGTTCCAAATGGTCATGGTTGTGTCCCTTGACAAGCTAGGGCAGTAACCTTCATTTCAGAGGTCAGCTCGTCCCATCTTTTTTATCCTCTCTCCAGGTGTAACCAAACATCACATCTGTTTGATCTGGAATCCCTTATCAAGATATTACTTGTGTGGAGGACAGTGGAAAATATTGTGAAACATGTTGCTATACCAACTTAACTGAGAAGCTGCTGTTGCTTTAAAAATATAATGTGAAAAATGTAATGAGAAAAAGTTGGATTTTGGCCAAAAAGAAAAGCAACTCAACTTTATGGTGGCTTAAACTGTTTTGCAACTAAAGATTGCTTTTCTCTGAAACAACTCATTCCCTCTTGCAACTACATACTGCCATATGTTTAAATTCTTGCAGGCCTCCTAAGGCTGACCCAGAAGAAATGTCAACAAATGTTTGTGAGTCCTTGTGGCCTTGTAACGTTTTCTTTAAAAAGTGAAGAATAGAACAGCAGGAGCTGTAACACTCCCACAGAACAGACATATGAAGGCATATGGCTAACATGGGAGCCTGCTGGCTCTTCAAAGCTTGCTGGCTTCATTCTTAAGGCTCCTTTTTTTTTTTTTTTTTTTTCCAAGACAGCTAAACTTGTCTTCCTATTTCATGAGTTGCTCTGTTCTACTCAGAGCTGGGCATAGTGAGCCTGGGGTCCTGTATGCTCCAAAGGTGCAATGGGAGAGTGGGCATGTCTGTTCCTGGAGATGGCAGACTGGCTGATGCAGGTATGGGGCAATGTGGTGGCCCTCATGATTGCTGCTGAGTTTGGCTTGTCCCTGAAGTACCTGTAGGCAGTCGTTTGCTATGCACAAGTGCTCAGATAGCAATCGCTTCCGTACCTGGACAGATTCTGGGAAAATATGCTTTTCAAAGCACAAACCAAATGCTGGCTCTGATTTTGGAAATTAAGTAACATTTGCTGCAAGGCACTGGACTAAAGTTTCATTGCACATACAGCTTTATTGCATTTAACTCAGAGATTTGAGTTTGATGTCATGGGGAAGATCTTCAGACGCCCAGGTTCACAAGCCTTTTTCCAAAATCAATGTGATATAATGATATATTAAATTAAGACCTTCAAAAGAAATTATGCTCCTAAATCGCTTGGAAACTTTGGAATTATTTTCTTCCCTATAAGTAAAATTTCTTGCAGTTATTATTTTTGATTGATCCAGATATTTCTGTGCTGGAACGAGGTAGCTCTAATATTGGAAACTTAGAGCACAAAGAAATCTACAGGGAAAAAGTGCAGCTCAACCACTCCATTTCCCTTCCAACTGTCTGTGTTTAATATTCTGATAATATACAATTTGGCTTCCTGTTCCAAAGGCACTTAATAACATCTGTATAGCATAAAGTAAAGCTTCTCAGGTTTATGCATTTCCAGAGGCTGTAAAGACCATGCTTGCAACAGGCTTGGGTAAATGCACAGATTACTGCATACCTAGAGGAGGGGAGAGCAGCAGTTTGAGCGTGTGTCTGGGGCCCTTACTGGGCGGTGTGAGGGGTTGTTTTGCTCTGGTGCTGTGCAGATGTGTGGCTTTCCCTGCTGTCATCTAAATTTATATGTTCAACACAGCACAGGATTTTTCTCTGAAAGTCTTCTGGTCATTTTTGTTTGGTCTATTGTCATGGATGCATGACCTTTTGAGTAATGGCTTTGTGTATTTCTCAATACCACAAGATGTTTCTTCACAAAATATTTTGGGAGGTATTTTATGTAACCACTCATAAAATCTCTGTCTTGATATGGGGGGTTGTTGAGGTTTATTTTCTCAACCATGGTCGCTGAGGTTCCTGTGCTCTGAAAAATAAAAGCATAAAAAGGGCACGTGAGTAAAACATAAATGTAAAAGGAAAAATCTAACAATTATGGAGTTTCTGTGGTTTACTCCTCATCCTCTTTCTTTCTCTGTGCAGTACAGTTACAGTAATACGAAAACACTGGACATGAGTATCTTCATATTTCCCAACTTAAGAGCTCGCTCAATTGAACGTGAAGTACGTATATAGCTTTATTTAGCTCAGTTCTGCAGTGTCCATGGCGAAAAAGGTTTACTACCTTAAGTAATTACTATGCAGCTATAGGACTCTACTTTTAGAGGACTGTGAGAGTAAATTAACTTACCTTCACAATATCATTTTCAGATTCAGGCATTAATTACTATCTCCAGCTTAGTGCTGGAGCTGAGGAGCAGAGGGCATGTTGACAAAGTCTATTGTTGGCAGATGGAATCTCAGCCCACCAGAGCTACACAAATGTGTTTATCATGGTGCCAAATCTGAATTAGCAGGTTGGAACAGAAGCTCATACGCCTCACCTCACAGTAGGACTTGGTGGGTTGGATTCAGTGCTATGCTGACCACATTTGTTCAGCTTCAACTCAACGTGGAACTTGGGCAGAAAGAGCTCACATCTGCCAGCAATATACTGTGTAGATACTCCCAGAAAATCTGCCCAAGGCCACCCAGGAGATTTAAGTTAGGGCCTGGAATATCCTTCCATCCCTGTCCAATTTAGTTGAAAAGTTACTGCTGTATGAAAAGTATTCCAAAAATTATTCACTTAGATTTTTTTGTAGATAATCTTTTGGCAAAGCGACGTTTCCATTCATTTTCTGGGGAGCCACATTTCTGCGGAGTTGACAAACAGACTTGTTTCATTATTGTAAAGTTATGTTTGAATTTATTAGGCATTCGGTTGTTTCCACATGCAGTCTGCCATTTTTTCTGTATATGTTAACGTTGGGCATTCCTGGCTGAGTCCCAAAAGAGAGAGTAGCCGCAATTCTGAGAATATGAATAGAATAGACCAGTTCAGGTGAAGTGGACCTTCAAATATCGAGTCCAACTGACCACTTCAGGGCTAACCCAAAGTTAAAGCATGTTGTTGAGAGCATTATCCCAATGCTCTTTGAACACTGATAGGCTTTGGGCATCAACCAGCTCGCTGAGAAGCCTGTTCCAGTGCCTGCACAGTAAATAGTTGTTTCCCAGTGTCTGACCCTCCCCTGGCACAGTGCTGTCATCAGTTTGCAGGGAGCAGAGACCAGCACTTCCCACTAATTAAAACAGTGGATGTAGCTTTTAGCCAACTGTTTGATTGTATTTTTTATTTTTATCAACCCTCTTTGTTTCATAAATACATCTTATCTCATTTTGCTGAGTATGAGGTTGAACAGTGCTCTGGAGCATTTATTGTTATTTAAAGCAAATGCCTTTAAAGTACGTAGGACTATCTCTGTCAGGCAAAACTCCCATTGACATCAGTAGAATTCTTCAGGTTTCTCCTGAATATGAAAAGCACTTACTCTGTTCTTATTTGGTTATGTGTATTTCTATTTCACAATCATTGTTTTGAAGAAACCTCATAATGCACTTGCTCATAGCTTGTAATAATTACAATACAGAAAACTGAAGTCTCTGTGGTATTTAGGGGGCATAATGAATAGCAGACAAATGTTAAATATTAATAGTGCTGAACATTCTTGTTAATTTTGTCTGTGAACTTCACTGTTACAAGCACTTCATTGCCTGATGCAGCTGACATACAAATCTGCATTTACGTTTCAACTCTCAAGCATGTATTGTAGCATATTACCAAAAACTGACAAATTAACTCCAGTAAAAAAAATAGAAGAATATAATCATTTCTAAAGTGCAATGTTCTGAAATAATAGGAGGAAGAAAATCATATAATCTTTGCCATAAACACTGCTGCATTCTGGAAAAGCTTACTCATTAGATGTGAGTAAAAATTGTACACCAGGCCCCGTGGAACCTTCTTAGTGCTTGTTTAGTGCTTAGATATATTCCAAATCCTATATTTACCTATTGATACTTTCCTTTATCTTTAATTACCATTTCTTGGAAATGATATGCTGTTGGGAATAGTATCTAAACATCAGTTGTTAAGTATTGTTTGGTCCTGAAAGCTGAAATGTACCATTTCAAGGAGCTTGTATTCAGAATCAGTAAGTTTAACTCATATTTCTTCATTATTTAAGCTTTCTTTTGTCAACATTTAAAGACTGCTTCGTGGACAAATTAATGTATTTGACATTGGCTTGTCCTGATTGAGAACCATAATGTGTAATGTCCTTTGAGAAAACACAAAAGGAAATGAAGAAAGGAAGAGCAGGAAAGACAGAGAGTAAATGCCTTTTGGTTGACCTAAAATAAGTTTACTATCCATTTTTCCCTCATTCCATCCTGTCTGCATCCAGACAAGCTATGATGAGTGAGAGCACGAGAGGAGGATAGGGGAGGATAGGGAAAGAAGTTTGTTCAGTCCAGAAATAAGACCGGATTAAAGTTAAAAAAAAAAACTTTTGAATTTTGATTGCTGGGTTTGCAATAAGTTTCCCAGAATGAATCATGTATCATTCTGTGATGACAGAGATATTCAGTGAGTTGAATGAAGCACACAGATATTCAAAAATGTCAGATTCAAAAATGTGAGATCTCTCTTTAAACAACTTCTCTTTATTTATTAATAAAAGAAAGAAAGTTGGAAAAAAAATGTTCCTAAGACCAAAGACCTCTGTGTTTCTCAAGTCTCTTGGATGAATTTTGAGCTATTCTTCTTTATGGTATTTCTGATGTCCCAGAATTATTCTTTCTTGGGTGTTTCCAGTGGGCCTGGAACCAGCAGGAACATTTGTGGAACATTTATATAAAGATTTTTTGAAAGGTTAGTTGATTTTTTTTTTTTTCTTTCTGTGCTGAGTGTCCCCTACAGCTTAGCTAATGGGGGCATTCAGCATATACTTCAGTGGCTCTCAATTTTAGATTTTCTTTTCAGGTCACTAGAAGAGGTTGATAAAAGAGAGCAGAAGAAAGCCAGAGGAAAGAAATAGAAAACAGCCTGCTGAAAATGGCAGCAGATAAAGATAAGATAAAGTGAGTACCAAATACTAGTAAAGATGGCCTTTGCTGTAGCTTTGCTATTGATCACAACAGAAGGATCTGGTCATTTATATATTGTGGAAGAAAAACACCAGTGAATATGAATGTAAAAGTGACAAGGAGAGGAAACAAATAAGAAAAAAAAAAATCTATAGTGAGAATGCGCCGTTAGAATATTTCAACAATGACAAAATCCCACTCCAGTGGTCTCTTATATTTGCCTTAGGTGGAAGCTGTTCCTAGAAGGCTTTTTTTTGCAGTGGCACTAACTGATATTATCTGCTTTGTATCTATAATATATTTCTCCATGAGGATATGAGCATTTTACTGGTGGTGGTTTAAGAACCTATACTTAATCTAGTAGACAACAAATACGAATAGTCTTTTGCTTTTAGAACACAAATGAAGACTTTTTCCAAATCCGGGGAATTCAGATCCTATACAGCGTGGTACATATACATATTTGTTTGTGCATTAGAAAGATGTAAATAAAACTTAATAAAACTATTTTATACATGTATGTCTATATAGATATGTATAAAACAATGTATCTCTTGTTGTGGATCCTCTTCTTCCAAATTCAGTTTTCAGAAGAAGCTCACAGAAGTTGGAAATGTGGAAAAGGAGGGCTTGATTTATGATATTTAAAATGACAGAACATACCTGCCTTCAGGCCTCCCAATCCACTTGCATTCTTAGTACCTGGATACGATGGGACTGGAGCAGCATGAAGCTAATTAATACAGACTTTATCCTCAAGGGCCTGTGATCTACCTTCAGGCGCTTGTGACCCAAAAGCAAGGGAGGAACTGATGAAGTCATATTGCATAGAGTGAGCACAAGGCCTTGGATGTTCATGGGGTCTGTAAAGAGGATGTTAGATTAGGGGGCTAATTTGTTCACTGGAAGCCTACGCAACCTGTTCTCTGCTATGTAATTTGGCTTTGGACACATGAGATTTGGACTTCAAGTCTGCAGCCTGTCAGCATTCTGAAAAGCATTAATACATACGTTTGTCTCTTATGAGAACATATAGGTATTCCGCTTTTTAGTTGGGTAATTTTCGGCCATCATTCATGGCCTTCCCATCTCACAGGATTCAGGACTCAGGACAGCCGGCTGCTTTTCAGGCCGTGTCCGCGGGCAGTTGGGCTTGTGGTTCTCTGCTTGTGGCACGGCGACCTGCTGGATGTCAGCCAGCACCTCAGCAGTGTGGGGAAGGGAACGCCAAGGGCAAATGTTTTGGTAGAGAGTAGAATGTAAAGTCAGAATAGTTCATGAGAAAGAGAAATAGACTGCATACCTGCTTTGAACTGAACCTTGTTTTCATGGGACCTTCTCTGCAGTTCTTGGGTTTTGTCCTTTGCTTGCAAGTCGTGCATTACTGCAGGGCGTCCTTGTTGGATGACAAGGTCCTTCTTTCCTTCTGGATGGAGGGAGAGCTTGGGACAACTGTTGTTTGTGCGTACAAAATATGTTTTCAAGCCTTGTTTTATGACAGACCTCTTATTCAAATCATGAGTTGAATACTTAGCTCCTCTGAACTCAATTCTGTTCTGTAAAATATGAATATTAACACTTTCCTACCTCAGAACTAGACCTCCGAAGTGTTCAAATATTGTGGTGATGGAAGTTAGTAAGAGAGGCAATATATGCTTCCCCATTGCTATTCCTCAGCATGGGATCTGGGCTCTCAGGATGCATGCACACAGCTGCACAAACACCCCCAGTCCCTGGAATGTGGTTAGTCATCAAAGTCATTGGCACTCACCTGCCAGCAGAACCTGTAACTGCCTGCGTATGTATTTATAAGACAGACTATGTGAGATTGTCTTTTTAGTCTTCCTCATGCAATGCTTGCCCTTTGTTTTATTCTGTGACCCTTATATTTGTCCGTCTTTCAGCAGAACATGGTAAGCCCTTGGAGCATTCATGTCCATGCAGAGAGCACTTAGTTGTGCTGCAAATATCAGCTATTAACATTGATGTAGTGACAGCTTTAATTATCTAATGCAACTTTGAAGCTGGTGCTGCTTTCAGTGGTGGAGTTGGACCGGATGACCTCCAGAGGTCCCTTCCCACCTGAAGTACTCTAGGATGCTATATTTGTTGCAGCATGTGGGGATTCACATTACTGAGCTTAGCTGCCTGCAGTAAATGGAAAAAGATAGATTCTCTGGAAAGGTGGTTCAGAGCATAAGCCTATTTAGATGCTAAAATAATAGCTTACAGGAGCAATTTATACATAGCCAAGGACGCTACCCTCCTAGTCAAGGTACCCATATATATATTCTTCAACAGGGTTAAATGCTGGTTTATCACTAAGAGACTTAAACAGAGGCTGCTGGCTACATCAAAATGAAGTGTGGTTGTGTGGCATGTAGGAGAAAGTACAGTGAAACTGGAAATAGTTTTTTGTTTAAAAATTAAAAGAAAAGACTTATTTCTGAATTGTTAATTGACCAGTGATCAGAATAACTTAATGTAAATTAAGATGGCGCTTGTTGTAGGGGAGGGGAGATTTGGTGTTGCGTAGCTTAGAACAGCAAGTGTTAAAAAAAGGCATATGAGAAGTTGGGTTTAAGTTCACTGTTAAATCAGAACTTAACTGTTCTAAAGATATAGGCATAATTATTCACTGAGGAGAGAGGGTGAGAAAAAAATGGCAAAGCTCTGCACCCAAACAGAGCTCCTCAGCTGGCACGTGGGAGGTCTGAATTCAGGCCTCCTTCTTCTGATTTTTGAACATATTACTACATTTTTCATAGGTGAAATGCTTTATAGTGTGCTTTTGTTCACTTCTAGAAATGGCTCAAAGGTTAAGTGCTGTGCGCTAGGGTCACGCTGCAAATTCATGGGACAACCATGGGAAGGCTCGCATCTTCCTAAATCTTGTGTTCTGTCATCTTGTGGTTGTAAGCTTAAATCTGTGTCATTTTTATCTTAAGTGATGATAAAACCTTTGTTGTATTTTAACAGTATTGATGTTTTTATGGTAGACATTCTGAATATTTCATTTTTCCTACTTGAATATCTGTTTAATGTGCAGGTTAGAAGTACCAGTATGTTTTCAGGCAAGTAATAATTAGACACAGTAAAAAACAAACAAACAAAAAAACCCAACAAACTCTTGAGCCACTCAGCCCATTTCCTGGCCTGGGCAAATCATTGTTTCCATATTGGTTTCATATAAATAATTTATGATCAATATTTCAGCCAGGAAGTTTCAGCTGCTCTGCGTTCCGAGTCAGCCGTTCAGATTACTGTAGCACTTTGGATATGGTCAGTATTGAATGGATGAACAATCAATGCTTTAGACTGATAGTTTTTTTTCCTAATAACCACGCGTGATGGAAAGCATTTTTCCATCAGCACTTTCCCAGTGAATTGCAATCACTGAAGTTTATGTGAATGTCTGCTGCGGTGGAATTCTGAATATGTCAGAAATGCTTTTTTAAGTTGCAAATTTGCTTCCTTGGAATGTTTTATTGTCTCTCATTCACTTTTATGAGAGCTGCCAGAATTTTCATTGAACTTGTTGGAAAAAAAAAGGCTGCAGTAATGTGGCCACAATTTCGTTTCAGAAACGGTTCCCTTTGTCTCCCTCAGTAACAAGCACCAAAACAGCTGTGGTTATAAACGCACCGTTTTCATCTATTCCTGCTTGTAAGTATTCTGTCTCCATTTCAGCGAGCTCCCAGATATGTCCCCACGTTTATTTCTGTAATTGCTCATCTGGAAGTATTTAACTTTAAAAGCACACTGGACAGGATTTTGCTTCAACCTGATCTAAAACTTTCCTGTGTTAGTGAGCGTTGCGTGCCCCAGGCACGTCTACAGTAACTGATGTGTGCTCGGTGCAATTCCCTGCAATCGGGAAAAGGGAAATCGAGAGAGGACTGGTTGGGGTTGTTTAGGGTTTCCTTGATTTAAATCTCATATTTTGCATGCTTCTTGATTGTATTAGTTCATTCATTTTGCCAAACAGACCACAAAGCTGTGAATATTTATTTAGTTCTGTTCCTAATAGTTTTTCTAATAGGGAATTATTTTGGTACAATGAAAGACATTTGTAAATGAAGCAGATAAGCCCTTTGGCAGACAAGGAGTGTTTTGTTCAACACAAGAATTCTATTGTCCACTGCTTTAGTTGTCAAGTGCCTGGGGAGCCCAGGATTTATGATGATGTTACAATGGCCCTTTCAGTGCAAAGTCTAAGAAGCTGTGAGATTCCGTTCCTCTGCTTTTCAGACTCTCAAATCTTTTTATCATGCAAGGACAATGTAGGATTCAGCTGCCTCTTAGGCCACAGGACTGCCCATTTAACATCACGCATTGTGAAATAATTACCATAGTGACAATGGGTTTGGGTTTTTTTTTTCCCTCCCTCACCAGCAACGTTTCAGAAATTGTTCAAGTTGTCACTTTGTATAAAACAACTCTGAAGACATGGCTTATTTTACCCCAAAAAATCTTGTTAGAAGATTCCATTTAAAATGTCACTGTGTCAAATGTATTTGGAGCATTAGAACTGTTTAATGGCTATTTTTCTGAGGTTTTATTTTAATAATTAGAACTAGACTTTGAAACAGTCTTCTGTAAATACAGCAGTTGTTTTGGCTTTTCTCCCTTTCTTAAAGGTTATGGAGTCTGTATTACTGAAGTCGTGTTCAAATATAGTAGGAAATAAGAAAAGTAATATACAGAAAAGGGGGTGATATCTGATGCCTGTGTATTAAAATTAATCAACTAAATTATTTCTTGTGCTATATTAATGATAGAAATCATTCAGCAGTCTTAAATCCCACCTCTCTTGAAAACTGATATCTGCAGGAGTTTCTCTCTCCTTACTTGATGTTAGTATGAAGATTTATTTTCTTCAAATAATGATTAGTACTACAAAAAAAAAAATATTGATTTGTAACCTCTGATGTCTGTTTAAATGCAGTATTACTTGAAAATGGAGCCTTTATTTGACAGGTCAGTTATTACGTATGTAGGCACTTCACTGCCTCACGCTCAGGTATACGTACAGGAAAAAGCTTAATAATGCAGCAGGTCAGACTGAAGAGTAGTCATATCTATTACCAACTACATTTGCTTTTAAAAGCAAAAGCAGATCTTGAAAAAAAATTAGACCGTGGAGATATGTAAAAGGGTATTTTGAGAAATACATATCTAAGCAACTTCAGTTATCGTCAGCAAGAGGAAGCCTTGAACTGCAAAGTCATTTGCAAAGATGTCATTTGTAAAGATAAGGAGCAAATGATCAAAATAAGTAAGTTTATTCAGTTGCAGTCTTTCACACAGATGAATTGTGAATCAGTTCAAAAGGTCCTTCGTGGAAAAAACAGATGAATTTGGTTCCAGAATTAACATATTTAAAATGCCATGTGCACTTCATAGGGAACTGCATAAATGTTATGCGTGTCGAGTATTTTAATAAAGCACGTGCTTTGTGTATTGGCAGCTGTCATCACAGAGAACATTCCTTGTTTCTTGGAGCTTATCAGCTAACTTCACTATCTCGGAATGTTTTTGCTTGAACATAGATCACAAATTTTTAAGACAGCGAGTGAACGTAACTGCAGTCACAACTGACAATGGAAGCCATGTGGTTTTATGTCTCCCTTTGGCGGATTAGGTGTGAAGTATGTTTCTTAAGTGTAATATTGCAGTATTTAATATCTAGCGTTCGGAAAATGCCTGTTAATTTCTCCTGAATGCTTTTGCTAACAACTTTGAAATTTAACAACTTTGCTGCTGAAATATTCATCACCAGTAAAACGTGACTGCTTTAATGGGAGTGAAAGGGAGTGAAAAATTGAGGACTGATACAGAAGAGGTAGCGTTAGCAGTTTATTACTGCAAAAAAGTACTGACTTGGATGTACATAAAAGTTTTTTTAAATGGTGAAAACCCAAATTGCAGAGGTTATTTTGCAGCAATTCCTCCTAAAATTTATCACTGATGAAGGCTGAAAGCCCTGGGTAACCTAGCCTGACTTCCTTGGCTGAAATGGATCTTAGTTAAAGGATTAATTTAATACTCGTTAGTACTATCAAGGTATCAAGTGAGAATCAGAAATACGGTATTTACACTGGAACAGAACAGTAGGTCATACAGAGTTTTCTCTGGCATTCAGTCACATTAACTGTATTTTTTACCTGTGTGGGAACACATTGTTGGAAACATACAGAATGATGACTGTCTGCTCCTCTGAAACTGTGAGCATTCTGAACTTCTTTCTTTAAATGCAGAAGATACACTTTGCCTAATAAGTGATGTAGCCAGTTTATTTTTCTTCCTGTGCCTTTTGTATAGAGCATCTCAATGCACTGTCCCATTTAGGAAGGAACGATGACCACTGAAACTGATGAACTTCTTAAAGAGGCACCTCTTAATCAATTTCTTTTTCAAATGTCTTATCCTATTCCCTACTGTAGTGCCAGTTCCACTTACTAAAACAAATCTACTCCCTTCTCTCTTATAATGGTGAAAATACTAATTTTCTAATATGCCCTTAGAGCACTTAAAAGTGTTCAAAGCACATCATATTGGCTATTGGTATCTGCAGCTGTTCCTATTTTTTTCCCTGCAGCGTGCCTTGTATTGGATAATGTTCCCCAAACAGATTTTTCCATAGACATCTTTTTTTTTCTTTTTTTTTCCTTTTTTCTTTTTTCTTTTTTCTTTTTCTTTCTCTTTCTCTTTCTCTTTCTCTTTCTCTTTCTCTTTTTCTCTTTCTTTTTCTTTTTCTCCTTCTTTTTCTCTTTCTTTTTCTTTTTCTTTCTTTCTTTTTCCCTGGAGATGACAATAAAGATGTGAAGGCATATTGGGATGGCCTCCAGCATTTTAGTGATGGGAACATTCTTGCAATAGTCTGTTAAGATAAAAGCTATTTATTAATTCTTATCTTTATGTGTAAAGATGATTGAATTACTATTCTTTAAACTCCCTTTAGGCTGCTGGGGTAGTTTGTAGGTTCGACTTTAATTTTATTATGGTACTGACAATGCCTTGGATTTCAAATGAAGTTTTTCATTCTTTGCAGCCAGAGCTGAAGCACGGGATAAGTGGCAGCAGAAAGCTTTCATCTGCATTGTCTTCAGCGTATCATTAAGTGGCGTTTCAAATGTGTGGAATATGCTACATAAATTGGCAACATGTTTCCAGTGGGTGAAAGTAAGTAGCACATCCATTTGTGTGATCTTCTGAATAACAAGTCGGATATGCTTATCTCCTCTCTTCTCTCCAGCCTGCTATGCTTGTGCAATACAGGGAGAATTTCTGCTGTGACTAATCTCTTGCTTGTTGTGAGCTGTCAGCTACGGTATCTCGTGCAGTTTCACTGAGTTTATCCATTGGTCTTGAGCTCAGGACAGCTGATGTTGTAGGATGTGGAGCGTCCTGCTGTGCCTTTAAGGCATGACTCAATAATGTGCATTTTTTGAATCACACTTATTTAATTTCTTGTTTGGAACATCAGAGAACCTCCTGAAAACTCACAGCAATGTAGCAATGAAGAACAGAAATGCAATACATTTTCTAATATGTAGATTTAACTTCATCAGTGAAGAAGATTCATGCTTTTCATACTCTGGGCCTCAGTGAGTGAGTGATTAATTCCATACTTGGTTTATTTTTCTGATATTTTGTGCAATACCTCTCAGCTTAATAGAACTGTTCAAACATGGGTTAGAAGAATTTGGTGGTGATTTAGGCTTCAGAGAAGGCAGCTGCAGGAAGTGTGGAGATGAGGCAGTACTGGAAACCCCAAACCTTAAAGTAGTGATATTTGCTGCCCTTAGTGCCTTAAATTTTCCATACCCTCTGTGGCTTTCAGTTTTGCTATTGCTGAAACCTCTTCAGATGTGAGAACTGTCCACCTACAGAAATATCCATGCTATTTTAAAATTAACAAAGGAATTGAGTAAATGTAATAGGTTACAAATACATAAATGCTACCATTTTTACAGTCAAAAGCATAATCCCATCTGAACTGTGTTGGATAAAGATTACAAAGGCAGGATATGGAAGCACTTTGTCTAGCTGACTCATTCACAGTTTTTACGTTCAGTGCACTCAAGTTCTGCTTGACAGAAACTTCATTTCAGTAGAAATGTCCTTGAATGGTGATTATTTCATTTCTGGCAGTCGGATCCGCTGTATAGTTCATCATCCT
The DNA here is from genome assembly GCA_016647715.1 of Pavo muticus. Lineage (NCBI taxonomy): Eukaryota > Metazoa > Chordata > Aves > Galliformes > Phasianidae > Pavo > Pavo muticus. The sequence goes on along the minus strand of JACDJE010000035.1, from coordinate 2,151,008 downwards.
TGTAAGCAGCTATACAGGATATGTGTAACTTGTCTCCAGAAACTTGTTAAGGTATCAGGATGTATTTGACAGTGATACATACAACATTCAATTTACTTTAGCTGGGAAATGTGTGAGCTCCTTTGCTTCTTCATTAGGAATGTGAGATTGATGTCCTGTCATTCACTGAGCACAAGGTCCAAAATTCGCAAGCAGTGGTCTGTTCATTTTCAGATGCAGCTTTTCAATTGAATGAAATTAAAGATGATTTGGTTGGACCAAAGGCTTCCAAACTAGGCTTCAAGTTCATACGTGAGCATCAGAAAGACACAGTAAACATATCTTAAATTGGTTGTGCTTTCAGTTTCATTGAGTCTCCCCTCTGTGCACAGCTATGTGTGTTTCCTCATTCCTGTTTCTTCAGTTCATCCCTTTTGTCACTTTCTTATGATTTGGTTTAGGCCTTGTTCTACTCTTCTTCTTGACTTCAGAGCTACACTTCCAAGCAGATTTAATGAATAAAATGACTGTGAAGAACCTTAAAGGAAAACCCTCCGCTGTCATTAGTATATGAAATAACTGAATTTAACCAACTGAGTCTCTAGTTGAGGTCGTGGGTTTTTTTTCCCTGCCTTACCTGACAAAATGTTGTGTCTATTTTCGTAGACTTTTTTACATTTCAGAGTTCAAGCAAATCATTTCTGAAAGCAAGCTTCCTGCAGAGTGACTGTAGGATGTTCCCTCTGGTTGGAGTGTGAAGTGGCTCCTTACAAAAGAGGAGGAACAAGCAGCTTTTGTTGATTATCATGTAAACCTGGGCATCCATATGCTTCTTAAATTCGCTTCTCTTCCTTTGAAGAATCTTTCTTTCTTAAATTGTTTCCAGCTGTGCTTGTTCAGGAATGCAAATTTCCTGTTACAGTATCCAGATAATCAAATGGTTTACAAGCTAAATATTCATGTTTAACTATTGTTAAATGGAACAAAGAATGACAGCACAGAGGAAAAGGCATTTCTGAGCTCCTTTGGAGCTGTGACATAGACTTGGCTGCTCAGTCACACAAAAGATGCCCAGCAGTTCACTTAAGTGGGAATATCCTGACTGCAGATTTCCTTCCTGTGCTGCATGGGATGTGCATACTAAAGTTCTAAAGAGTCTGAGAGGAGACATGACTGATGAGCTTCTTCTCAATTATATTTCTCTGATAAGAATTTTGTCTGAATGGTCAATCCATGGGGTCAATCCATTATACTCTCAAAAAGGAATACTGCCATTAGTAAAAACCTTTCGTATAGGATGAAAAAGTGAGGTTTGCTTGCTGGATTTATAAATTCAGTGTTGTACTGGTTTTAAATTGCCATTTTTCAGATAAAACATCCTTCTTCTTATTAGTTTTTAATTCTCTCATACTAAACCTAGACTGTAATAGGAAAAATATGGTGTTCTGGTGTTCCAAGAAAATTGCACTCTTGCTTTGTTTCTGCATAAATGCCATGTGGAAATTAGAATAATTTTCAGTTGTGTAGAATTGCCCTGTCTTATTACAGTGCTAGAATGTTTAATGAGGCCTCCATACCAGAAAATATTACATCTCCAATTGCCTGCTTTAACCTGCATTACATCTCACTTTATTTCTATACAAGTAGCCATTTCTATAAGTTTTAAGACCTGAATTTTTGAAAACTTAACCCACAAAACTACAACACAGAACAAAAACTTAGGGTATCTGCAGGATTCACATCGCATATGTTTTAGGTATTATAAGTCTGAATGAAATAGGCTCATATATGAGTACGGAATCTTTGATTTTAGTGGGATGACACTCCAAAGTACATCAAATCCAAAGGTTTTTCTTAAAGTATGGCCTGAGAGTCAAATGTCAAGAACAATTTGTTTGTGTCAGTCTCATTGCACGCATTCGGTGTAATGAGCTGGACTCTGAATTTGTTACCTCTGCTCTGTAGATGCTCTCGAAGACTTGCTTGAGCTTATTTCCAAGCACCTTAGGAAATATTGTTAGAACGGTGTAAGATGTATATCCTGGTCTCACAGATACCATAGGAATCATTATTTTGTTACAAATCACCATGCCTTCTAGAAGAACTGAAACTCAGGTCTTATTGACAAAAACATTGTTTCTCTTCAAATGCTGAAAAGAATGCACTGTCAAACACTCATCTCTGCCTTTTCCCAGCCTTCTGGGAAATCCTAGCCTTGTTTGGGCTACAGTGTGCTCTGCCCTGTGCACTGGAGCACTTTTGCTGGGCTGTGTTGCAGGAAACTGAAGGCTCCCATGAGGCAAGAGATTTTTTTCTAAGTAAAGGAGTGACTGCACCACACAAATTGCAGATTGGCCATAAGGGAAGAAAAAAGATGGAAAGGCTCAGACCTTGGCTAAAAAACTCACCAAAAGTCCAAGACCCCATGAGTCAAAGCAACTTGAAGTATTCTGGTATTAGTTGTGCAATATGTGTTCCAATAAAAATAATTTCTGATGAAATTTCAGTAGTTATTTTAAAGGTGGGAAGTGTGAACCAACAGCAACTAACTCAACATTTCTGAGGAAAAATATTGACAAAAATCTTCAATTCGCTGTTGCAACGAACTCATTATATGTTTACTGAGAAAACTGATGTCAGCTTTAACTGTAAGTGCTCTTTACAGGTCCTCTCTTATGGCTTTCCTAAGAGTAATAACAGTAATAGTAGTAATAACAGTAGAAAGAATAAAGAGGACTAGAAAATTTTAACAAAAGGAAAAAGTAAATTACATCTTGCACACATTCACATTTTATGTATAGAAAGACTGCTGCGTACTTAGCCATTCAAGGTTTCATACACTACAAAAGCTGTCTTCAGTTTTACTTAGAAGCTCATTTGCTGCCTCAAACATGGTTATATTGGCTATATATATATAAATATATATATATATTGGTTATGCCGTAAACCAAGATGGAATTTGGTGAATTTAGTTATTTTGAACTAGTTAACCAAACCGATGGCTGCAGTGTTATAGTTGAAGAAAAACTTCTTAAAAATGGCTTTGGTATGTCTCAGGAGTAATTGCCAATATAGCCACGCAAACGTATGCAATTTATGTGGCTTTACTAATTTGAATAAACACTAATAAAGTCACACAAGTTGCTATTGGTAAAATCTAATGTAATGCATAGGATTTTCCCACTTTATTCCTGACAACCTGCATTTGCAACCATTCAGTTACTTTATTTTAAAATGGCTTTTCAATTATATTCTAGTGCTGTAGGGGAAAGCCTTTTGACAAAGGTATGACATAAACCATTTATATTGCAGTTCCATCATAGTTCCCATAGCTAAACTAGACCGGACAGTTCATTAAAAAGAAAAATTAATAGTACAAGGTTGCAGGGAAACAATAACAGATTATGACTGGCCTGTGGCAGCCTACTGAACTCATGCAGTGGAATAAAAATGATTCCCCGTCTCATAAATGAAGGCTTGTTCCAAGGTTTTAGGCTAAGTATATACTTCTATTCCTTTACAGCAAAAAAAAAAAAAAAAACAACAATAGTTTCTTGTCTGTAAAAGCAATACTTTGTAATTCCTGCTGAATATTAACTTGCACTCTTGACATAGGAAGTACATATTTCATTGTTCTTTGAATGTATAATAATGAACAGAGCATGAAAGAGACTATACTAGAACACAGCAAAGAAAAAACAAAACTCAGGGCTGGGCAGAGGCATGGAGGGCAAAATGAGGACAGAATCATGACTTTGTCCCATCCTTTCTTGTCTAAGGTAGTAAGTGCTCCATACCAGTCTGAAATTGCTATCTTCCTGCATGGTAACACCCTCAGATTTGTAATTCATTGGCATTTCTTTTAGGTCCATTGCAGCCGCCTGTGTACCATCATTTGTGATTTATCTCTTCCTTAAGGTTGTTCTTCAAGGTATAAGCAAGTCATAATGGGTTCTTTCTAGAAGTTGCTGCATATTTTTGTAATTTTGTGGCTGGATTTTCTGTTTAATTCTGGTATGCATGGCAAGTACGCAGGCTTGTATTTTATCACTGAAATACGAGTTTTATTATAGCAATGCTATAAATTTCTGTCTTAGAAGATATTTCAAACAATATAGGCTCTGGGATACATTAACTATTACTTTTGGCTTGTAGCCACAGCCTTCTAATGAATTCAACAGGATAACATAGAGGCCAGAAAATGAGAAATTGGACTCAATATAACGTTTGCAATCAAATTCAGGTCTGACACTCCAGGGTATTCTCCAGTTCTGTTTATGAACACTGTCTCCTTTTTCAAACAGCTTAAAATACTGAAAAGTGATGGTTCTGGGATCTGATCTCATTGTGCTTTTACAAGCTTATACTTGCTATTACAAGGGAAACTTGGATATTTGGCCTCCCATCCTCCCTTCCCTCCTCCCAGAGTAGAAAAACAGATTATGTAACCTCAAATGTCTGGTTGCTGGTCATAGGCCTCCTGGCAATCTTGGCTAAGTTTCATGCTATAAGCTATATTTTGTGATCTAAGGCTGCAACAAAACAAAAATAGCCAACCAACCAAAAGACTCCCTAGAAATCCCAAGCTGTTTTCATACTTTCACTGCAGGCATCATGCATGAGCAGCAGTATGCTGGAGAGCAGACTATTGCTCCTGGTTTTTAAAGGGAATGTGTTTGCATGAACACTTAACACTCATTAATGAGCTGTTCATTTCAGTACTGGATACTAACTGCAGATTTCATTACTGTCTTCTGTTTACATGTCCAAAGGTGCTGCTTCTGTCTTCTCTCCCTCTCTGCCCTGCAGAAGGCACAGGAGAGAGCAGCCTCATCACAGGGAGCAGTTTTTCAGTGAATCACAATGACTCACTCCAAAGCAAGTTCAACAAAGACTGTGTTGTGCTGCTTCAGAGTGAATAAAGCCAGTGCCCAAGTGGCTACTGCTACTCTGCAGCTTGCAGGATAAACAATATCGTACAACAGTTGTGTTTTCAAGGAACCTTGCATAAAATGGAATTACCTTTTTTTCTCCTTGTAGACCTACAGCAACTTGATTTGCTTAGAAAGTGCTTTTGCTTAACAAATATAAAGATAAATTAAGTATTTAAGTGGGAAAACCTCTCAGCAAGGAATAGAATGATAATGGCTTTTTGAAAAAGAGCCAAAACCAGCTCTCCTGAACAGAGGTTGGTGTGCTGCTGGCCCAGGCATTATCTGGGTTAAACTTCTGCTTCCCACATCCTGATAATTCCTTTCAACACGGACTCAGTTTTCTTTAGTTCAGTTCTTTAGTCCTTTGTGCAGGTGAAACACTTTGCCTGTTAGCTGTTACTTCTGTGCTGTGCCCAGGTAATGGACTAGTCTCTTGATTTCTCCATCAGTTTATTATGCTGCTGTGTGTGCAGTCCATGTAGGCCAAAGGAACAAAACTTACATGCAAAGCTGAGAACATCTCACCTTTCTCTTTCTTCATGGCTCTGTGCTTCCACTATTAAATAGACATTTAGAAAATATTCGTATTGCCATTTTTATTTTTGCATAGTCATGAGTGTTATAGTTAGGTTTAGCAATAGCTGTGTTTACAAATAATGTAGCATGATACAACTACCTGCATATGACCTTCAGAATGAGTCCTGCCTGCTTCTATATATTAATCATTTGTTGGGTCTGTATCTGAGTTCGCCTACTGAAGCTTAACCTAAAAGAGATCCACAAAACTGCGCAAGTAGCTTTAAAAAATCACAGTACGTTTTTTAAGCATTTACTCTGACAGACACTGCATTTTGAACAAGGAACATGACTGTCTGTTCAGAAAAATCCCAGTTCTTGGATGAATCCCCAGATCCCGATTCTCCAGCTGGTGCCTGTCTTGTGCTCAGACCACTGGATTTCCAGGAAGCTGTTTTAGGTTCTAGGTGAAGAACAAATGGTACCAAAGCAATCCTTTTCATTTTTGCTCTCTCTTGTGAGTGTTTATGCTCAAAATATTGTATTTGTTCTTCAGAGTGGCAAGAAAATAAAGGGTTAGCATAGTAGAAAAACAGTGCATCACTATCCCTGGATGTGATATGGTAAAATAGAAAAAGAAACCAAAGAAATTCAAATACTGATCCATGTGGGTTAGTCTTATTCAACTTTACATTGTTTACTGTAGAGATTTGAAGGAAAAAGAAGACAGGGATATGCTCATTCACTAAGGAAAGCAATACCCCTGAAGTTTTACATATGCTTTTATAGGAAGAACTCCAGATTTTCTGTAAAGTCAGCAAAACCAGCAAGTACTGTATTCAAATTCTCTGGAGTCTGAGGTACCAGGCTAGACCAAAGAACAAGGCTGAGGTTTTAGCAGTTGGTTTTAATGATTAAATCAGCAGATGCAGCAGGTTGCTTGGCTGGTGTATGTCCAATTTCCACTTTGGAGAATCTTTAGCAAAGTTTAAGAAATTTATTTGAAGAAAAACAGAACCATAATTCATCTCGTGGTACACTCAACACTCTGTAACTAACAATTTAATCTTGACTTTCTAAGCAAGAGAAGTACACATGAAATCATTGTTTCGTATTTGAAAATTCATTGGAACTGTGAAAGGCCCATTTCTCTTTGTCTAGTTGGATACAAAGAGGTTAGAGGTATTTAACTGTTGAGTTACAATGCAGAGAACTTTCTTCTTCATGCTCTAAAAAACATGATGTATTTCTGCTTGCATGGAGAATGCCATTTTATACCATACACTTATGCATTAGTCTTAGGCTTTCAGTCACCTTCATATTGTCCACCACCTGCTCACTTCTAAGACAGTAATTTGGGCTTCTAGTTTACACCATCTCTCTTGGGCTTAACACATATGGTCTCTAAAAGCTTTCTATTGACTCATAACTTCCATTTTCTTTCTCTATACACTCCCAGGACTGTCAGCAGTCATTTTAGTTTGTTTCTTACTTCAACTGTCAAGTAGAAATTTCCTTTTAAAAAATGAAAAAGGTCCAGAGTTTGTAAGTATTCCATCATTTTTCCAATAAATGAAGCAAGTACAAATGTATTTAGAAATATTATGTTTGTGACAGACGCAGTCATCTCTCTTTACCCTACCAGTTCCTTTTCCAGAAAAAACATAAGAACTCCAAGAGCAATTTATTTAATTACCATTATAGGAGACTTCAAAGGAAATTGGTTGGACTGAAATAGTGATATCATCCCGGCAACTTTTTGAAGATAACATTTTTGTACAAAATATGCTGAACATTAGGGTATGTTTAACAGGGGGGAAAAAAAATATTATTCCACCCTTTTGACTGAAGCCTTCAGACTTTTTTTATGTATACATATATGTCAATTCCTATTATTATTATTGGCCTCTGTTTTTCTTCTATGAATATAAATTCTTTCTCTTTTATCTGGCTAATATTAAAGTCATTCCATCCAAAAATTATACTGTTTTAAATCTAGCAATTCTAGCAAGTGTCAGGCTGTTTTCCCCTGTCTTTTTCACAAGCTCTTTTGTAAGTAACACTTCACTAGTCTCCATTAGAGAGAAAGCTGTGTTATCAATCTAGAATCCAAAGCTTTACCTGACTGGCCACACACACAAATGCTTTCCTACTGTCTTATTACTTTATAAGGACACTGGTAATCTAAGAATGGTAATCTAAGATGTAGATACACGCCAAACATTCTGATTATTGCTCTGTTAAAATCAAGATATACTCTCAACAACATATTACCATAGCTTGTAATTCACTTCCAGAATATATCTAATCATAGCTGACTCATCGTCTCAGCTATGAATAACACAAATCTAATGAAAAAAGTGCTCATTTTTGCCAGTTTCCCATGACCAGCTTTCTGGGGAAAATCATTTTCTGAAACCAGGCTTTTCATGCAAGAACAACAGTAGGTTTGAGATATTTGATGTATGCCTCTTCTGCATTATATCACAGGCCCCAACTACAGTAAGCTGCTGTTAAACAGCTCTTGTTAGTGGTATTTATTCAAAAGCAGAAATGTTTTGTCACAATCATCTGTAATTATAGGCTACAAATAATTCCAATCCACAATCTCTGGGATGTATTAGTGTTTCATATGATCAGTTAGAAATATATAATTGAACTGGTTTGACATAGAACAAATTATGTTCATGTCAAAAGTACTGAATCATTTGCCTTTTTTTTTTTGCAAATACATCCCTTGCATGAAAAACAAATTTTAATTGCAAGCTAGCAAGCCTGTCTTATTTTGAGTTATTTATATGCTTAGCTTCTAACCCGTAGCACCTTAGCACCTTATTGCCTTTTTTCTTTTTTCTCCTTAATAATACCGGGAATTATGGTTTAGTCCTTACAACACTGGATTGTGTCATTTGGAGCACTGAAAATACTTATAGTTCCTCTGATTTATGCTGAGAGCAGATCGTGGTGCACAGGGAGCCAAAGGGAAAGTTGTACCTAATGCAGGTATTATTTTGTTTTCGTGTGTGTGCTGTTTTAAAGTAGAAATATTCTTTGCTGACTACATTCAACAAGACATCTCAGAAAATACTCATGAAAATGTTGTTTGAATTATAATCTTGTGATTTAATGGATTTAAAATAATTGGCTAAATTTGCAGTTTGGATTCTTTCTCCTTTAGTGTATCATTTGGTACCTAAACAGTGATGGTCTCCTTTACTAGAGTTACTGACACTGCATTAGGAATGGGTTTGAATATTCTGTTGTTATTGCCCCATGCTGTTGAGTCAGAATAGTCTCTTCACAATCCCTGTCTATGAAAAAATTACTTATTCAGTTGTTCATTCAAAATATCTCAAAGTGGCTCTTTATGGAAGAAATTTGCTCTAAACTGGAACAGTTAAGCAAATGATCAGAGAGAACCTTACATGTGTGCCTGGCTGAAGGATGTGAACCCTTCCCTCCAAGAAAGCTAGGAGAGAGAATTTGATTAGAAATTTAGCTCTCACATTTCGTTCTTTATCAAATGTATTTAAAAATGAAAGAGACTCTAGGTAATTCGCTACCTTGTCAAGTTTTATAAAGATAAGAGTTACAGAGAATCTAATTACTTGAGCCTCTCTAAATGAGAGTCACTCTGCTTGCTAGACATAAGCAAACTGGTGTCTTTTCAAGGTGGTTTACATGTGCTTCTGAAGTGGTGATCTTTTCTCAGACGCTTCCCTACTTGAGAGAGGTCACATTGAAGGGGAGCAGGGGGATCAAGTAGTCTAGGAGAATTATATTCAAAATGACAAAACGTTTTACAAGATGGAAGCTTTCTGCAGTGACCAAACTGATTAAAGATTCAGCAGAATAATGTATTCCCCATTCAGACATTTTGCAGAAATAATTATTTCCCTCACAAGCTAGAATACTTTTCGTTGAAGGAAAGTAATTTTTAGTATATTTTGTTATTCTGGAGAAATAAAACTATACGGGAAACTCAATTCTAAGTTATTTCTAATACGTAGGTTTATATACCACATGTGCTTCCACGTGTGTATGGGGTATGCGAAAACTGCAATACCCACTTTGGGTAGCTGGTTTCACCACTTAGTAGGACTTTTACCAGAATAATGAAAATGCTTTGGCACTATGAAGTGTATTGTAGAGAAAACCGTTCTGCAGCTTTCGTGTTCCTTAGTATTGACTTTTGTTATATAAAGACCACAGAACATGCTATAATAGTCCAGCATTTCAACAGCACTGCTGAAGCTGCCTCCAAATAAAGCTGTAAGTACAGCACTACAGATTCAGTTTAGATTTCTGATTGTGTGGGGATTGTTAGCCCTTCAGCAAGAGGTTGTAGAACAGAAGAGAAATCTGTTGTTGGAATTTGTTGGAATTTGTTTTGGCTTGATTTGGTTGCTGGATAGGCCTGCCTGTAGTCGTTAGTTTTTGCTAGTTTCTTGGTTATCATTCTTTAATCTTGAATTTCTGTCTTATTTTTGTTATACACCAGAAAGATTAGTCACAACACAAGCGTTATTTACAAGTTCTTAGAGAAAAATAAATATTCAGGCTTGGCTTACCGTGTGAGCACAGTATTAGTAGTTGGAAGTAAGTTGATGCTAGATATCATTTATTTCTTCCTTAAGGTGTAATTTATAATCACTTCCATCAATAGGAAACTATACTGAAACCAGTCTGGACATAGACTACAGCTGTACTGGGCGTTGAGTGTACAGGAAATTAAGAGAATTCCAATTTTGACTGAGATGCACAAGAATGTAATTACTATTTAAAATAAACCCTACCAAGAGCTCAGTCATTACATTAAATGACTCTATCAATCACCAGGTTCTTTAATATAACTACCTTTCTTACACTGGTTGTTTTCCTGTAGAGTTTATGCTTAAAAGCAGACAGTCTCTGTCACATTTATCTTAAGTTGATCTCCCTAGGGCAGCAAGTAAATGTAAAACTCTGTTTACAGCCATTTTTCATTTCCCAAACCTTTTAATATCACTCTCTCAGGCTTATTTCTATGTCATTCGCTTCGTAATGTACTAAGTTGTCTTCCTACTTTCTTCTGCTTTGTATGAGGAACACCAAATGGCAATTTCACTGTTCTTGAATGAGTACAAATTAAATCAAGTCTGGTGAAAATACTTTCCTTCCATGATGATTGCAGAGGTAGATACTGATGGATATATCACATCATCAAGAAGTTATTTTTCTTCCTCTTTCCTGCAAAATGATTTCTGTTTTCAAAGAACCATCATTTTGTGGTTCTTTGTCTGTGGTTTCCTAATACTGAGTCTCAAAGCTGCTATAGAAAAATATGGCTACATTTCAGAAACTATTCTTTTGGAGCAGCTGGGGATTATTGGCTTTAAATATTTTAGTAATCCAATACAGTGCTATAAAACATAATTTAAAATTGCAAAGGATTAAGATTGCTTTGCATAGGATTCTACAGAACTCAGAATAGGATTCTACAAAGCTTACTTAGCATTTTTAAGGTAACTTTTATTGCTAAAGATGAAAATCACCAGTTCTGTTAAGATTTTATTAATATATTTAGAACATGCAAATCTTACTATAGAGGAATTGTGGCTGTTTGCAGACTATATAGAAAATTGCATATAAGACTATCTCTGCAAAACTGCAAGCTTGGGTTATAATCCTTTAGAACTGCATCATGCTCCTATGCAAGACAGTGGAATATGAACAGGGCAGGTGCGGAGGTTTCCATTATTCACCAGAATAACTAGCAGATTTTTTTCCAAAATGATGAAAAATTTCCCTTTTTGGACTACTTTTGCCTCATAAGACCAGTTCTGCTTCATGAACGACACAAAAGACTTTATATCAATTTGCATTCAGATGAGGGTTATTTGCTGTTTGCTCCAGTGAGACCTGAAATACACTTCAACACAAAGAGAGATTCAGTCCCTCAGTAGGGCTCACAGGGAGTCACTTGCTGGCGGTCTGCTTTAGAATTACACTCTGGGAGAAATGAGATTTACCACTTACATACATAGCGTGAAAATCTTTTACTGTATCAGAGATCAGAGCTTTTGTCTCTTAAACAAAACGTTTTACATTAGACTACTGGATACTGACTTTCAGTGCTTGACTCCTAATTGATAATTATATATATGACTAATCTCATGGGATTAGTCATATTCATGAAGTCAGATTGCTGGGTTAGGAGGCCTTCAATTTTTCATTTTCCTATTTTGTGTGTGATAAGTAAAGGAAAATGATTCTAGTGCTTAGAGGAGGAACTCTTGATATATGAATAGAGCTCTACATCTCACGGCTGCCAGGGGAGAAGAGGTTCACAGGAGGAAACAAATAAATATCCATCTCCTGATGGGATGATTTCCCAGCTGGAATGATGTGCGCAGAGCCATCCTGCTACTGTAGTGCAGGTAAAAAAAAAAAAAGCCAATATTGTCTTGTCTTCTGGATCAGCTCATTGCATTTATAGCAGACCTTGCAAATGATGCTATGCTTGTGTTGCACTTTTATGCACATCATATAGGTAGCTCTGGGAAGGAAAGACCAGGGGTACTCTGGTTCCAGTGGAAAATTGCAGTAACCCTGATTCTAATCTTGTCCAGATGCAGGGTATCTAAGATCTCATAGAAAGATTGGCATTTTTCAGGACTGAAAGACTTGCCTTCTTAACTGGCTTTTCCATATGTGTCATGCAGGCTAGATGTGCTGTGTAGCAGATCTGATACTTTTCATAACACTATTTCAAGTAGATAAAATGATGTCTTCTTTCTCCCACATTTTTTTACAGTGAGTCTATCTAAGGTAAAAGAAATATTCAGCAATTGGTCTGGTAATATGTTACAGCTTAAAATCAAAAAAGTAATTGATAGGATTAAGCTAAGCGAGAAGGTTATTGATTCTCAGTATTTTATCTAGTTTCATAATCAAAAGAGACCAGACTAATTTTACACCTCTATGTACCATTTTCTTGAAAGGAGTCAAGGAGGAAAACAAAGTTCTGTTTAATTGTTAAATGGGAAAAAAATAAATTGAAACCAAATATTAGGCTGTCAAGATGTATGAGACTTGACAGATAGCTTTCTGCAGCATGAATTGGCTTCGCTCAGAAATATTTTCAGATTAATTGTGTCAATTTCTTGAAATTACTTAAGATCAGGTATTGGAATGCAGCAGTTTACAAGGGGATAAAAATACATGGCATATTAAAATTCTGTATTCGTGTATTCACTCTGCTACACATACCAGTATACGTTCAGCAGTGCATGTGAACGTGATACAGATACATGCTGGCAAACAGAACTAGTCCACATCCCTCAATTCATGTGTTTTATTAAAAATTCCTAAAGTAGTTAAATCATGCTATGCCCTATAGATTAACCAGTATGGGCTCAGTGGGACTCAACTGATTATTTGATCTGGAAATCTTCTTTTCATGGGAGCTGCTCATTTTTCACAACCCTGATTCCCACATTCAAGGAGGAAAGAGCTAACCATTTCAGTGAAACCATGGATTGTGAATCCCAAGCCTGCTCAGAAAGCTGTGTCCCAAATGGAGAGAAATGTCCAGGTTCTTGCTGGCTTTGCTACACCTGGCTACATGGAGGAGAGAGCCTCGTGCAGCGGGGCATTGCCTGGCTGCAGCAGGTCTCCAGGTCCCTCTGTGCTGTGGCAGCAGGGGCTCAGCCAGCTGTACTCTGTCCTTCTGTCCAGATCTCAGGCATTCTGAGAGCTACAGAACTAAGAGGATCCAATATTTATTCCGTCATTAAAAACCTATTAATTTATTCATCGGACGATAAAATTATTTTAAAATGAATTGTTCATCTTTTCAGCTAATTCTAATTACAGTTAAAATCTCATCTGGACTGGGAGTTTGCTCTATTTACTTGAAACTCTTGCAAAACATTTCAGAACATAATCATCCGTTATTATATTGCTTCACTGTGCTCTTGTCTGCTTTCCGCCAAGTGTAGTCCTGAGAACAATTGATATTTTAATGTATCATCCAGAAGTTACAGCCTAGACAAATCAGAAAAAATTGTTTAGTCTATTATAATTTGGCATATGATCACTTAATAGCACACAGGAAGTCAGCATGAATGTTTGGGATTATTTTAGCTATAAATATAAAGAAAAAAATTAAAATTGGCTAGACTTCACTTCCGCAACTGATCTTGTCATTAAACTAGTCATTGCTGGCTCCTTATTTTTGTCTATTAGTCATCTATAAACAGTCATTCAAATGTGTGTGTGAAGTTTTGTAGAGCAGACTGACTTTTCGGATTAACCTTAGAGCTACCACCACTTCTCCACTGTGCCGTGCTGCATTTGAGTCCCTGCATTCTGTGGTCTCAGTGCGAGGATGCAGAAGGATGCTGGAGTTGCTGCCCTGGGGAGCAGGCAATACTCTGGCTCTCTGCGCCATAGTCTTTGTATATTGTTTTATTATTTTTCAGTTTTATGGTGAATGGATACTTAATTAGTTGAATAGCTCATTTCCATTCAGAGTAATGATGGATTGTATTTTCTAGTGTCAGAAGAACAGACTTCTCTTGCAGAGAATCACTGAACCAATTGAGTTGGAGGAAGCCTTTAAAGGCCATCTGATCCAACTCCCCTGCAACAAACAGGGACAACCACAGCTCCATCAGGCACTCAGAGCTCGGTCCAGTCTGACCTTGAATGTCTCCAGTGACGGGGCTTCCACCACCTCTCTGGGCAACCTGTGCCAGTGCCTCACCACCCTTATAGTAAAAAACTTCTTCCTTATATGAAATCTGAATCTCCCCTCTTATGATAAAATTGAATCTTGTTAACTTTACAGTTCCAAAACTAATTAACAACTATAAATAAAAAACAGACGTATTATCCTCATAGGTAAAAGTGCTTCTTCTACCAACTGTTTAGGGAGAAATATTTCCATGCAAACACTACACATGAAGTTCTTCAGGGTGTGGACTAGATATTGTTTTAACGTTTCTCATTCCTGCATACCTTGACTGATCAAGCTACACGGGTAGCATTTTGGAGTCCCATTGTGTTTGTGTGTGCTTCTGATGTGATTTGATCTTGTGTGCTGGCTAGTGTTCCCTTTATCCCTCATAATTTTCAGTACCAAAATTGCGAACACTAATTTGTATGTAACGAAAATCTGTTAATGGAATTCTGCCTGTTGTGAAAAACTGCATCTTAGTTCAAATGTGGTATCCGCTCTTTCTTTTAAGGAAGTGGGAAGCAGGGTTGGATTTTTACAGATTTCTGTGGAAAATGTAGGATTTCAAAACTACATGTTGTGTAATTCTGAACAACAACAACAACAAAAAAAATTAGGATGTTGCAGTTTGGTCAAATGCCTACTGAGATGCAGCTTGCTATTGCTGAGGAATATAATCTGTATGCAGAAATACTGAGGATCTCTCTCAGATCATAACTTCGAAAAAGACAAGAGACATTCACAGCAAATCGTTCTGACAGGTCACTGTATGTGTAAGGTTGTGCAGTGTCTGAATAGAAGTGCTGCCTACAGAGAATGTGTGGACACTGAGCAGAGCAGCACTGTAGCCTCAGGTCTGTGTTCCATGCTTAGCTGGCGATGAGCTATTTGTCCCTCAGTGGTGTCCATGGGAGAAAAGGAAATGCTTTATAAATTGTTTAGCTGTTTTTCTTTATTTTCTGCTTGAAGAAATGGGAAACTATTAGTGCTGAGCAGCTGAGTTACATTAAAATATTTGAAAGGCCTTGAGTAGAATGTTTTGGTTAAAAAAAAAAAAAACAAGAAAATCAGAAGAAAAATACTTCTTTCTTGTCAATAATACTGCTTCAATTTTAATGCAGTTTAGTTTACTTTTTGCTATAGATTAAGAACATCTTATGCATCTTACCTTTTAGGAAGAAAGCACTCTGCAGAAAGCCAGGCTGTGGCTGTTTGGAATTAAATAGTTCTTCAGGCTTCAGTGGAGCTCTGTAGTTTTATTTTCTTAACTTCTCTGATGACGCTAGGAGATATGGGCCTTACTGCTGCGACGACCTCTGTGTAAGTGAACAGACAGGCTACCTTCAGGCAGAGAGAAGGAGAGCTGCCAGAAGGCCTTCCAGCCTGCAGCTCGTGCTGTCATTTCAGCCTCTCTGCAGCAGAGCACTTCCCCTGGAGCTCAGCTGGTATTTCTAGCATGGAGCCCTTTCCCAATGTGACTCAAAACAGAAGCAATTGCCATAAACAAACATAGTGATTTTTAATTTTTTTGCCCAGATACTGTTCAGATACAATCTGAAAACACATAACCTTATTGCTTCCTTTCTCTATGTCTAAGCAGAGGATAAAAACAAAAGGTAGCAAGCAACCTTTGTTTTAAATCCGCATTAGTAAATAAGCATGGATGTGTGATTAATGTTTTGTTTCCAGTACTTCATACTTGAATAGCTGATAATAAGCAGGATATGTGTCAGCTTGGCTCTTCCATTATTGTTAAGCATCTTTATAAAGTGCTTACTGATTTACATAACGGTATTGAGAAGTTTGGGAATAATGGCCACATACGTTTACTTATTTTCATTGTTGAGATCATGATGAAATGTTAATGAAGAATAATTATCAGAGAATTTAATTTTCAGACACTTCCAAAATCTATTAATGTGAGCAGTTTACTTAGCATTTCATAGCAGCGGGTTATAGAATGCACAGCTGTCTAGGCGTGCCTTCCTACCTCACTTCTGTTTGGAGCATCTCGGTCCTGTTTAACAACCCAGGAGCGCAAGCACTTGTAGCTGCTGCATTACAAGTACCATGCTAGCTCCCTACAGTAAGCATACTTGTCCATTGCAGGTAGGTGTGCTGGGCATGGCATTGACGGCTGCTTGACTGAAAGGACACTCCATAGTGTCCAGAAACTCCTTTTGAAACAACACAATAGGAGCTTCAATTTGATTTTTTTTTTCTTTGCAAAACTGGGAAAAAAGAAATGTCCTTTCCTTTTAGAATTGACTTTCATAAAAATCTACTATAATAATTAGTGTTGAAAGGCTTCTCATACTCAAGCCACTTCTAAAACAGGTTAAATATTAGTTTTCAAGTTCTTTACGTCCTACCTTATTTTTGCCTCTTAACAAAACAGAGATACAAAATAAACTCTAAAAGTACAGGCCTGCCTGATGTTCCATAGTTCACAGACACATGCTGTATCACAGTAATTGAATTTTAAAATCATGTTTCTGACCAAAATAATAGAGATTGGTTTTTTTCTCATCTCTCTCATGCTGTTATGAGTCATCTGTAATGTGGCATCATGAAACAATAGTGAAAAATGAAATGCATACACCAAATGCTGTCCATAATAAATATGCTTAAGAAAGAAAATTGTAGAAACTCCTCCCTTGGTGCTAGATTATATTCATATTGAAATGTGTGACTTTCATTTAATTCACCATGCTGGTGTCATTATGGTGTTTTAATTGAAATTATATCAGTTTCCAATAAAGTAAAAACAAAAAGCAACTTTTTTGAGGAAATAAAAACCAACTATTTAATTCCTTACTTATGAATTCCTTATTTATAAAACTATTTCCCAGTGCTGGGTGTTTGCCAAGGGATGTGTATGGGAGGACTTGACTGCTCAGAATTTGAAATGTTTCCCAAGATGAGTGGGTTGATTACTAGTGAGATGTTTATCTGTTGCTGGAGTTACAGGTTGTGATACAGGTTGAAGCTTTTCTCTATATTCACATTTCCTTTGCTACAAATACTATCTCTTTTTATTTCTCATGAAAAATGATTCTGTATTGAAGAAGATGGTAGCATATATTTATACACATGCCTGTATGAATATAATATTCAGTGTTTTATAGTATCTTGCAGCGGAATAAAGTGACTTACACTGAAAGATGAAACAAAACATTCTACTGACCTAGTAAAAATTGGCTGCTTTATAAGGATTGAAAGAAAATATGTTGGAAAACCCAGTGTTAAGTCAAAGCAGCCTTTAAGATGGATTGTTTGCTGACGGAGGTGTAGACCTTAGTTGAGGTTTCACTGTATTATGTAATTTCTGCTTAAATATTAATTCTGACCTTGTGCTTTACAAATTATTAGAAAGTAAAAAATCAATGTAATTCTGGTAATTTAAATAACAGGGAAACAGAAGTAAATAACCACATCAATTGCTATATTGTCAAAGGCATTTATCATTACCAGAACAAAGACAGAAGAATTGGCAGTCAGTGCTGTTCTCACCTTTAGTGACTTGATCCTCAGATGGAGCAGAAGGGCTGGTCCAGGGGCCCACATCCAATACATAGGTCCTCCTAGTTCTGTCTTGAAACACATAGGTAGTTACTTTTGGCATGAGAATCTGTTGGTCGTTATGAGGCCTTTTCCTAGTCACATGCAGGAATATTCCATTCTTGATAAGCAAGTATCTTGGTATCTGTCTTATATCTAAATCTACGGCTTAACGGCTTATATCTGAGGCTTATATCTAAGCTCCTAAGAAGGCTTAGATATAAATTAGGTATTTCTACAGTCATCTTGCATCTTGGGCTAAGTCTTTTTGGAAGGATCATGAGAGAATATGATTCTCTGTCTTTCAGCTTCCAAATGAGTGCCATAACCAGCAACTCAGGACGTTTTATAAGGCGGCAGTTACATGTACCAAAGCACCACCTACACACATTGCTTAATGTTTCATAATCATTATTATATTTTATTCTAATTACCTTGAGATCTTCCAAGTTATCCCTAAATCTGTTTTGCTTAGTAAAGAAGTTGTTACACCTCAAAGACATAAAAGAACTGACGGTTTTCTTCATTTTGCTTTCTTTCAGGAATTAAGTTGGGAAGCTGCAGAGCATTAAAGTGATGCATTCCAGGTGTGGTGGCAACGTATGTGCAGAACATTTTATCTGAAACTATTCAGTGGCCCGAAACTTGTTAACTTCCAAGGTGGAAGGGGTATATTCTTGGATACTCCTGTGCCTACAAAATAACCAAAAATGAAGGAGGACAATTGTTTACATGCCGCTCTTATCTGCCTGGGCATGCTCTATTACAGCCATGCCATAACTACAGAAAAACTAAACCACGTACGGCCATCGCTTCATGGTCACCATGAAAAAGGAAAAGAAGGACAGGTTTTGCATCGTTCAAAAAGAGGCTGGGTGTGGAATCAGTTCTTTGTTATAGAAGAGTACACAGGACCAGATCCTGTATTAGTGGGAAGGGTAAGAAGTTGTTTTTCATTAATCAGTTATAAATTATTACTAATACCTTTATTTTGTGAGTTGCTTTTCTTTCTTGCCATTGCTTTTCTGTTGTATTTGCTCCTTCTTCAGCAACTACTTCTTTATCTAAAGTTAATCACGTTATTGCAACTCAATTTAGGAGCCAATCTAAAACTACCTAAATGAATACAAGTTTTTCCATTGAGCTCAGTATCTCTGAATGAAGGCATATAGCTGTCACTTAAGACCATAGCAATCACTTGAACAACAGTATGTGCTAAGAATATCTGGTATCATTCTCATATCTTTAAAAATAATGATTAAAAATGTAATGTCTAACCCAGCATCTTAGGAAAGTGTACTGCTCTCCCTTCATCCTTTCATTTTCAAGTGATCAGTAAAATTAAATATATGAGGAGTATGTTTAAAGGGAAATATAAATCTGTATGTACCTGTATATTTAAACACACCCTGGACAGATCTTTTATTATGTTACTAACAGTAGCAGACTATATATATATATATATATATGCACACACACATATATATATATATATGCACACACATATATATATATAAATAGTGAGTCAGCTGGACAGTGCTGACTTAACACCAATACAAAGAGAGGAGAATTGGATCAGTGACATCAAATACTGTTCCAGCTATTCTGATTTTTAAAACTTTTACAAGTGTACAATTTGTAGATGTAAACATAAAAGGATTAAATACCTAATTTGGCTCAATATTTCCCTCATTCCTCAAACCGAAATGTGCTACTGTTGTGAAAGTAATATAGTTCAGCAAGGGCTTGCGACTGATGTTATTTAGTTTGTAATAAAGAAGTTGTAATTAAAAACTAGTTGACAATCAATGGTTGTCTCGTTTGTTACATCCCATCTGTCACTTCAGTTTTTATACAGCATAATGCTCCATATTGTAGAATATGATTAGTATGAAAGGTACAAAATTTTTGTAAAAATGGCTCTTCCTTCCAAATTCATTTGAATCAAATGCCTGTTATATCTACCCTCCTGTGTATTTTCATCCTTAAATCTCGAAGCTTGGGTCTCAGTTGCACCCTATGTGTAGTAGCATGCAATTGCGCAGGTAGCATTGAACACAGCACAGATGTGCTCACAGCATGGGCTCGCTTATGGATTACTGCCTGATGTACAAAAAGATTTTTGAAAACTGTGAAATTATAGTAATTTCAAGATTTATTTTGCTTTGTTTTGTAAACATATTAGTGAAATGTATGCCATCTTGTTAAGGTCTCTCTATCTGCTTCTCATTTTGTAGCTTCATTCAGATATTGATTCTGGAGATGGAAACATTAAATACATTCTCTCAGGTGAAGGAGCAGGAATCATTTTTGTTATTGATGACAAATCAGGGAACATCCATGCAACAAAGACACTGGACCGAGAGGAGAGAGCTCAGTACACTCTCACGGCACAAGCTGTAGACAGGAACACTAACAGACCTTTGGAACCGCCCTCTGAATTCATTGTTAAAGTCCAAGATATCAATGACAACCCCCCTGAATTTCTTCATGAAAACTACCATGCCAATGTGCCAGAGAGATCAAATGTGGGTAAGTACTCATAAATGCACACAAGTTCCTGGTCCTATGGTGGATATTGCATTGTCAGTACCTCTGGGCTTGATCTAATTGCTCTAGAAATTTGGGTGGTAAATTTTTACTTCATGCTCAGTCAGTGATTCATTTCCTTTTATCTAATTTGCTGACCAGATCAAACCTTGTGCAGATACTATCATGGCTGAAGTGTCTCTAGATTGCTCCTAGAACACAGCTGTTTCCTCCTAGGAAGGAACGTGAAGGTCCCCTAGAATTTATGAAGAGTGAAATCTCTGGGGTAAACATAAAGATCATTCCTTTAGCTGAACTGAATGAGTTATTGCCACTCTATCTATTCAGTTTTCATCTCCTATTTGAGCTTCTGTCTATCACAGAGATTTCTACAGAATAATTTCTCAGAAACTTATTGGGGAAAATGTAAAAAGAAAACTCTTTTGTTTGACCGTGTAATGAAAAAAGGAATATAGCGCTATAAACTACTGAGGAAAAGAAACATAATGGTACAGAGTGACCGCTGACTTTGACTTTTATATCTTCACTGTTTAGAACAAGAATCTACAACACAGTTGGCGAAAAAGATTGTAGAAGTATATTCTGTCATGTATAAATTGCTAAGTAATTTTTTTCATCTATCAAACCTGGAAAAAAAAGTTAAGAACTAGCCATGCCACATGACTGCAAGTACCTCTGCATGGTTCTTACAGACACATTTGCTTCCGTTTGTATTTCTTCTGTCTTTCCCTTCCATTTTTAGGTACATCTGTTATTCAGGTAACAGCTTCAGATGCTGATGATCCTACATATGGGAACAGTGCCAAATTGGTTTACAGTATTCTTGAAGGTCAGCCGTACTTCTCAGTGGAAGCTCAAACAGGTATTATTGACCAGTTTATTTGAGTAGGACTTCATAAATGGAATACATTAAAATGAATGAGATATATTGATCAAGGTGGCTATATCTACTGATGTATTTGAGCAAAGATTCTTTCATTCTCTCTTGATGTCAGTTAAGCTGTTTTACAGGTTGATCCCCTGGCAAAGCTTGGTAGAGCTTCTGGGTACACTACACTAGAAAAATGTTTCTATCTTTCGTGATATGATATAGTATGATGGAAAGAAAAAAGTTTCTGTGCTGAACTGTAATTCTTCAGGGTAGTTCTGTGCTCAACTATTTAAAATATTTGGACAAGTTTGCTAGCATGCTATGATGCACAGTATGGGGAAAAGAGAATCTGCAACATTACTACAAATATTGCTACATTTTAATGCATGTTAAAAAATGCAGTGTCTGATTATTCATGATGTAAATGTGAAAATTTGTATGTATGTGACATATTTAATTTCTTTGTATTTGTAGGAATTATCCGAACTGCCCTTCCAAATATGGACAGAGAAGCTAAGGAAGAGTATCATGTTGTAATACAGGCAAAAGATATGGGAGGACACATGGGAGGCCTCTCAGGGACAACCAAAGTGACAATTACACTTACAGATGTCAATGACAACCCACCAAAGTTTCCACAAAGTAAGAAACAAAACCCTTAATCATAGATACTACTACTACCACCCATATTTACAGACATATTCAAAACTTCCAAAATCAGTAACTATTGGATTATCCTAGCACATGTGTGAATAGATAAATATTATTTAAACACTTCTGCTGATAGCGCAGTGAGCTTTAGTGTCTGAATGATTGGCTTTGTGTTGCAAAGTGAGTTGTCTGTTAAGGTCAAAATTTGATTTCAAAGATTGATTACCCTATACTTCATTTCTAAAACCATGTAATAGTAGAAATAAACCTACAGTGTGCTCATGAAGGCATAGTCTGGATTTCTCTGTTAATGGAGAAAGAAGCTCCATTTCCTGAAACAGTTAAATCTGTAATAGAAAATGTATCTCCCCTGTTGCAGTGCTACAGGTTTGCTGCCTTTTCCATTTTCATAATTAGAGTGTGGATTTGAAAGAAAGTTTGTTTTAAAATAGCAAACAGTGTTTACTACTCTGCTCAGACCAAAGGAAGATCAAAAAGTTTTTGTGGGGAAATAGGAGGTTAAAACAAAATACCACAATGTTTTGTATAGGAACAGTGTCTTCTGTGGTGGGGGAGTTCCAGTATGCAGTATTCACATAGAGTGTATGCAGAAGAAAGCTCTCCTGTCAGGCTTACGGTGTTTGAAGGAAGTCTCCAAGTAGCCTCAGCTCATGCCTTTCAGCACTCCCAGCTCATGGCTGTTTTCAAAGAACAAATCCATTTTGTTTATTGATGAAGACGGACAAAGGAAATCTACTTTATGTTCTTAGGGCTATATTTCTCAAGCTATTGGTTGTTTTTTTTTTGCTTTTTTTTTTTTGGACTCTTCATAGAAGTGTTGCATAATCTATTAGCAGCTTCTGATCATGCCCTTTCATGTCTTTGACAGTCCTTCAAGTGAGTGAACATCATCTTCTATTTCACATAGCCTTTCATTTTCAGTGCTGATGCTTCGTCCTTTACTTCTGTAAACACTCTCAGGGAATAATGTAAGGATGAAATTTACAACTGGATACTCCACATGCTTTGTATTTGCCATGGCAATACAAACCAAATTTGGTACAATTACGGTTTGAGATTGATGGTTGAAGTGTACTGCTAGTAGTCAAATAAGGTCTATTTCAGTACCTTTACTATTTATTTTTCATGTATAAAATTAATCAGGGCTGACGTTAACAGATTTGGTCTTCACAGTTGGGTGGAAATACATTAATGGACCCACACAGCTGCCCTACATCTCACGTCTGTGTGGAATTTGTTTTGGAGTGTAGCATATGCACCATTCCACCCCCACTCTGTTTCTCCTCTGAGCATCCATACAATATGGCTACATCCTGGATGTGAACATTTCTCTAACAGCACCTCTGCCGGTCTTGCAGGTTCCTGGACTCTCATGCCAGAAATTAAATGATACAGCCAGTCCCTAAATATAAAATCTGTCAGCATTCTTTACTATTCTAACAGGAAAGTACTTCATCCTAAAAATGTCACGTTTTACATGCCTCATGAACTTACCTCTCCAGTCCAGTCATAATCTAGGACCTATTTTTGCAGAGTAAACCATCAAATCGTGTGTTTTTCTCAGCAAAATCTAGCCACTTTACCAAGTGCAAAAAAAAATCTAAGTCTTGGGCAAATATTTAAATTGATAATCAGAAATGTGAACTAGCAGTTACTCTGCTTAATCATTCGCTCCTAACTTAAAATCTTTATTTGGAATGCTTGAGAACAAAAACAGGATTTGGCTAGTTTATGTAAACATGAAACTGGTTTCTTTAAAATGATTCCTCGAACCTTTAATGAATTATGTGCTTAGATTCTAGATTTTTTAAGACTGGAGTTAATGGTCTATGGTCTTCAGTTGTATTTATGGGTAATGAGCCACATCCCTGCCTTGTGTAACTCTCTGGATGTTCCTCGAATGCGACTGTAGCAACAAAGAGCAATTATGGAGGGGAGGAGAAATTATTTTTTCTCCTCCAGTTTAGTTGTTGTTTGTATTATTTATTATTCATAAATGCTGATTAAGTGGCAGAAAATGTTGATGTAGATTTGTAGATTTAGGATCCAGTTTCGTTATTTGAAATCTGGAATGTTTTGGGAAGGTGCAGGAAACAATGGTGCCTGAAGGACAACTGTTGGTGGGAAATTTAACCAGAAATATTACTGTTCTCTTCCAGTGTCCCTAAATACACGAGGAGAAATGTGCAGGGCATCACAAGTATGAGATGTTTGGGGATGGTTTTCCTGTTTGAGTCTGATGAAGGAAAGCTTTGTGTGTGTGTGCGTGTGTGTGCAAAATTTAGTGGTAATTATTTTAATAATAACTATTGCAATCATTCATACACCAAATTAAAGCCACAGAAAGCCACGCATTTATTCTTTAGCAGTACAGGAGTGAGGTCTATCCAATTCATGTTACATACTTTGGCTCCTGAATAAATGGGCAGAAACACTTCTCGAATATAGAATTGAAGGTCATACTGTAAGTCATATGAAACAGAATTTTCCTTCCATTTTTGTAATAACATCTCCAATATGAATTATAACCTTGATGTCACCATAAATTCTGCATTCTGACTGATTGGTCGTTTTTTTTAACCCCTCCCTGCACAGATAGGTACACAGATGTTAATGTAAAACAGCAGAGAGGAGGTAATTTTATATAGATTAGATTGTGTTTTAAGATTTTACAGATGACTAGCTTCTCAGAGCTCTTTATACCATAACCTTCCTTCAGGGGATTTGAAAATGTAAAAAAAACCACCATATTTAGTTGGAACTTATAAGTTAAATGAGTAAATATACAACTGGAGAGCAGACTTCGTACTTGAGGCAAATGCCTGTTTTTGTCTTCCGCCAGGTGTGTACCAGATGTCTGTGTCAGAAGCAGCTGTTCCTGGAGAGGAAGTAGGAAGAGTGAAGGCCAAAGATCCAGACATTGGGGAAAACGGCTTAGTAGCTTACAGCATCATTGATGGAGATGGCATGGATATGTTTGAAATCACAACAGACTATGAGACTCAGGAAGGTGTTGTAAAGCTTAAGAAGGTGAGTACAACTGTCCTTTCAAACCCACTAAGGTGTGGTATTCTTTGTTTCTGACCAAGAATTTGGTAGTAATGGGTTAACACCTAAGCTAAAATATCAGTAAATGCAGTTTCAGTTAATTTGTGTCTGCAGCTGTGATTAACTCTTAATATTCCATTTCCCCATTAGCTGAATTGGAATGGAAGAAAATAACCAAGAAGAGTTACATAAAAACTGTACAGTGGATTAATTGCACAAACTAAATGAATTCATAATAAAAAGTCACGGTAAAATACAATGCCATCAGCTTCATTGTTAATGAAGTTTTGCCTAGTGCTGATAAGTAGCAGACATTCACTGTTGCTTTATGTTCAGTCTGAACAGCCTCATGCCCTATAGTTTAAAATCCTCAGCTACGCATTGTCCACAGTACTGTTTTGAAGGAGTCACAGGCTATGCCAAAAGCAGCAAAACCATCAAGGTGATTTCATACATCAGCATGTTTTTAAAAGTGTTATTAAATGAATGCTAGAAGACAATTTAGAAATCATAAATATTATTAATTATTTAAGCATTATTATTTTGCCCTTCATGTCTTCTTAGCTCTTCATCTCTCTTGGAGATATTCAAAAGTCACAGCAGGAGGCCTGGACAACTTCACTTCTAAGTTAGCCCTGCTCTGTGCATTGGGGCAGTCCCTCAGGAATAGACCCAGAGGTCTCTTCCTCCAAACAAAATTATGCTGTGCTTCAATTACAGTATTTGTTCTAGAGATGGGAATGTATGTTTTGTGTATTTTAAAATGTGGGCTTACTGTCACTGCCTGCATTGCATCTATGTTCTGAGTCTGCTTGGTGAATCGTGCTTAGCAGCTGTTTCTCAGCTATTTAGTGTCGTGACTATTTTGAGGCTACCAATAATGCAACACAGCAGCCATTTCACACTGATGACAGTGCAGCTCTGCTGTGACATGTATCAGGCTCTCTAAAGGACTTACAGAGTATTCTTTTACCTCCTCTTTGTAAAGTGATATGAAATCTATGGACAGAAAAAAGACAGAAGAACATAACTTCTCTTTTGTGTATATCCATATTTAAAGGAACACCTGCCCGCTTGGGATAGACCAAGCCTGACATTCTGTAGGAAATCCTGTCCTATCCATCCCTCTTTTGTGCTTTGCAGAAGGCTGCATGAAGGAAAAGTTAATTTTCCCAGTAAAGATCATTTCCTGAAAGATGCAGGAAGCAAAGAGCAAGACAAGGATTCTGTCTTGGTGTTTTCAGTACCTTCATATGCTGCTCCATACATAGAATGTAGCTCCTTCTATTTAAGTCTTTTTGTTTTTAAATACACACATTTCAGTCCAAGCTTGTTGACAGATATGCTCACATTTGTTGTATGTTATTGAATACTAGGGGACTGTTTACTGCTTTTACACTCCAGTTTAGCTAACTACGACGTTCAATGACTGTGTTATCTTCTTGTTTCTCTCAGGTCTTGGATTTTGAAACCAAAAAGTCCTACAGCCTGAAGGTGGAGGCAGCCAACGTGCATATTGATCCAAAGTTCATCAGCAATGGGCCATTCAAGGACACAGTAACAGTGAAGATTACAGTGGAAGACGCTGATGAGCCGCCTGTGTTTTTAAAACCAAGTTATATTTTTGAAGTACAAGAAAATGCAGCATCTGGTACTGTGGTTGGAAAAGTACACGCCAAAGACCCTGATGCTGCAAACAGTGCTATAAGGTATGCTCCGTTAGAGCAGGGTGTTTCTTTCTAAGCATTTTAAGCTTTTAGAATTGTTGTGCAGATTACTAAGATAGCATAATAGACCTAGGATAGTAATACTCTAAATTTACCCAGAATATTAGTAACTGTAACTATACAGGTACTAGTCTTGAAGTCTATAGCACGAAGAAATACTTACCATTGCTATATCTACCTTAAATATACATAAGGACATCTGAGTTAGTTAGACTCTGTTCTGTGCTGTATTTTTTTAAATAAAATATCCTCTGCTATTATCACAGCATTTTTTTTTCTTGGAAAATAGAATTCTGGGCAGTAGATTACGGCCTACGTTGGGTAATTGTAAAGGATTAATTTCTAAAAACAAGTATATACACATACCTTTCTGCAGTTGTATTAGGTAGTCTTCTATTAGTGTATCTTTATCATGTTCTTGTGTATCTTAAACTGTAAAACACTTTTGTGGGTATAATTAACATTTCAAAGAACTGTGTGGTAAATATACAAGAATCAGAGGTGCGTACAACTATGGAACTGTGTAGATAATAGATAATATTTAATAATCTGGTGTGATCAATTAACATTGAGTAATCCAAAGAGCAGCAGATATAAAAGATCTTTGAGTAATATGAAGCAGATAAAAACATAAAAAAGTCAGTAGATATTTAAATAAATATCTCAGTAGGTATTTTTATTATGTTTTGTAAAAGAAGAATGTAAATAATATTTTGGTGTTTTAACATAGAGAGTTCAAAGAACAATAATTTCCATTTACTGAAAGCATACTGGCATAATATCTTTTTCTAAACGTAGAATTGAACCTGGTGAACCTCCTTTTAAAAGAACCACATATCATTCCATTGATAATAAGGATAGGGCTTACAATTATTTAAAAATGATAATAAAACAAATTTGAATGCGTGAAACTGCTAAGTCTTTCTGTTGTCTAATTACTCACTTTCAATCTTCTTTAGGTATTCAATTGATCGTCACACTGACCTGGAAAGATATTTTACTATTAATGCAGATGATGGCAACATCAAGACAATAAAAGCTTTGGATAGGGAAGAAATTGCTTGGCATAATATCTCTGTCTTTGCTGTTGAAGTCCGTAAGTATTTCACAGAGTTCTTCTATAATCAGTGATATAAATTCTGTAGTCTTCCACTTGTCTCAGCTTGGTACGCTGCAATAAATCCCAGTACAAATACTTAAGCCTATTTCCTCTTTACTTGTACACAGCTCATAGTTTTTGCTGGGATTTTGTTTGTTTCAAGGGATCTTCCCTCTTCCATTTCATTCTGATTTTGCTAACTCCCATAGACAAGCAACACCAGGAAGCCAAAGTTCCAGTTGCAATTAAGGTTGTTGATGTCAATGACAATGCTCCAAAATTTGCAGCAGCCTATGAAGCGTTTGTCTGTGAGAATGCTCGAAGCAATCAGGTATGCCTGTGCTCTCCACCTTCCCTGCACATCAATTTCTTACTTTGGAGTGTTTAGCCCGGTTTTGTATTGGCAGCTCAAATAAACATTAATAACTAAACATTTCTTTTTAAATTTTGGCCAAAATATGTAGAACAAACAGAAAGGCCATTTCCTTTGTTTTTATGTTGAATTACTATGAACGGTTAGCAATAGAGTGCTTTGTATTTTGGATGTGACTGGTGTTGGCTGTGGGTATCTGCTAGTAATGAAGCTGCTTGGGAACAACTCACCCAGTTGTGAACTTGTTTCAGATATTAAGAAATACTCAGCATCTTCTAGAGGTCACAGTACACTGCTTGAGGGGAGTTAGCCTAAAGTTTTATCCCTGAAGAAAAAGAATAGCATCAGATGAAAATATGGCTCTACAAACTGTCTGCACTTCTGGAGTTAGTGTAGCAGTTTGGGAGAAACATTGTGCTAACTCAGTGTGAGCTGCTGAAGTTTCTGCAAACTTTTATTTAGCTTACTAATTTAACATTAGCAAAGATTTGTATATACGAATGTGTGGGTAGGTGTATACTTTTACATCTATAAATGCAAAATGTAATATGAAATAAAGATTCAATTCCAGCTTTTAGTAAGTAAGTGTGCACTATGTTTATAATTACATAAATTTGTTGAGATGCTTTGGATTTTTCAGCTATATCACTTGACTTCCAAGTTCCATGTATTCAAATGATTTTTCAGAATGCTATCTATATGTGGTGCATCCAGAGAAGGAGCTGTTTGCTTACAGACTACTTTTCTTTTACAGCAATTTATTACAATTAGTGCTGATGACAAAGATGACTCAGCCAATGGACCAAGATTTATCTTCAGTTTACCACCCGAAATTATTCATAATCCAAATTTTACACTCAGAGATAACAGAGGTTTGTATGCAGGTTTCCTTTATAGTAATGTCCAAAGGAAAACTAATGGCCAACTTAATGTCATGCAACAGCATTTTCATTCATTTTGACAGAGTGCCTGTTTTCTAGAGATTTAGAGAAGGAAGAAGAAATACAGCTCAAATATGGGGATGTTCTTGGAATAATGCAGCGCTTGTTAACTCACTTTCATTTTCCTGAATACATATTTTAAATTACATAATAATGCCCTGCATGTAAATCCACAGCCTCTTCATTTCCCAGGAAGAGGGTAAAAAGCATTGACAAAATTGTTCACTAAATGTGAATGGCAGGTCTCTTTGATTTAAACAAAACTACTTGGTAAGCTAGAATTAGTGGAGGAATACATCCTCCATTACATTGCTTGTATTCATTTGTTCATCTTAACTCTGCTTGCTAGTTTTTGGGCCACAAGAGAATGCAGACTAGGGTCTAATGGAATAAAGTCAATAACACACTAACTTATTGTAATAAATTATTGCCTTGAAATGGAAATCCAGAGTGAGTGCATCTCAGTATATGGGTATCATGATCCCTTTGCCAATTTTCTGTTAATGAGGTATTATAATGAAGTAGTGCAGTCACAGGGAGTACAGTAAGAGGTAAGAAATTTGTACAGGGGGAAAAAAGAGACATAGACGAAAGCCAGAATTTATTTGATCTTCTAACACGGTAACATCAGTGAACCTAACTTGCCAAAGGCTGAGGAAGCCAAAGACAAAAAAGAAAAAAAAAAAGAGGAAAGGAAAATACATTATAAATATTTATTGTATTTACTTAATGGTAATCAGTATGACATTCATGTTCAATGTTCATTTGCTTTTTTCCTGTACGGGCAAAAAAATACAGTTTTAGTTCCTAAGAAATTAGTTTTCATTAGCAAACTTTAATGTTTGAAGGAAGCTCAACTCTTTTCTGAAATGCAGTAATCAGTTGAACTGGCTTAAATAATGAATCCAAAGGATTTAATCTAGATTGCCAGAAATACAGACGGCAACATCACTAGCAACAGCTTTTTTTCTCCCAAGTGTTTTGTTCTGGCATGCTTTCTACCTCTTTAAAAACCTGAAGTCAGGGTAGTTGGCATCGGAGTTCCAAAACAAAAACTCCATAATTCTTGAAGGATCAGAGTAGTATTGTTGCCTAGTGCTTGACACTTGTACATACATAAGCAATTCATAAAGGATCCAGTGGAGAGGAATAAATATATATTTATTCCCTTTAATGTAGTAAAACGCAATTTTTGAAAAATTGATGAATGTATTTCTAGAGAAGTAAATAAAAATGAATAATTTACTTGAGACGCCGAGGCCAAATTTCTCCTTAAGAGATAATTTATGGTCATCACACCAAACTGAAAGTGTTTTAGAGTATTTAATCTAAGAGAGAACAAATAGGTCAGAATTGAGATGCTCTGATACAGCTGCAGGCAAATGATATTTTGGTCTACTTCAGACAACTCCATTAATCCTTCTTTTCCACGTGCAGCAAATTAATTGTATTATTTTAATGACAAAGTTAGTCCAGATAAAAATGTTTTGCCATGGAAATGGTGATGTATGTTGAATGCAGAAGCTGACAATTGTGCTAAAGTTTATTTAAACTAGATGATATTTAAGACTGAATCTTCCTGTATAATTTTGTAACTAGGAAATAAATAGTGTGAAGTAATCCATCCATTTGAAACCAGTCTTTTCATCATTTTTACATAATCTTTATTGAATACATGTTGTTAATTTAACTAACTATTTCTGTGTTTTGTTTTTTGTTTTTCTTTTAAATATATGATAGAGTTAAAATTCTATGTACTTCCATATAAAGAACTTTTCAGAGAGAGTGTGTTACCATTTGCAAGTCAAATAATTTACATGATCATTTAAAGTTTCTTTTTTCATTTGTAAATCTGAGCAGCTACATACTGTGGCATCACTTTCAGAGCGAATTACTAGTTTCAGAGAAAAATGGCTTTATTAACTGTGGAGAACAGTTAATGAAAACTCCAATGTTTGGAACTATTACAGAACTTTTAAGTGAATACAGTCCTATAATTATCATTTAATAGAGTTTCTTTCTACCAACCCCTAAAAGTAATCACATATTGCAGTAATCCAAAAAAGTAATCACATCCCACATCCTATTAATAGCCTACTGTGTTACCAACTTTTTCAGCTGAGACTATCTTCCATAGAAAACATGAGATAATGGCTTATCACATGCTGTGATAAAACACCAAATTACTTTTGCGCTGTTTACTTACAT
Organism: Pavo muticus; assembly: GCA_016647715.1. NCBI lineage: Eukaryota > Metazoa > Chordata > Aves > Galliformes > Phasianidae > Pavo > Pavo muticus. Next base: position 2,119,807 of record JACDJE010000035.1, on the reverse strand, counting down.
TACACCACATAAATAAACAGCACTGTGTTAGCCCAGGCCCTGTTCAGTTTCACTCCCATTGAAGTCAGAGCTTCAAAAGAGCAGCAGAGGCTCGTGACACTTCACAACAGAGAGATGAATTTTTAACAGATGGATTTCCTGCTTTAAATCCTGCTCTGTCCTCAAATGAAATGCCCTTTACTTGGGCTCACCTTGTATGGGTCCAGCACACAGCCAATATTGCTGGAAGTACTGCAACCACCCTGCTATTGCATGCTGCATAAGGATGCTTTATACCACACAAAATTCAAGTGTAGCAATGTTTTCAGATACGCCAGACAGAGCTTTATAAAGACTGAAAATAAGTTTGTAAGTAAGTCAGTCAGTCCACTAAAATCAGTGACTAAAATCCATTTTTTCAATATAAAAACACTCTCTCGCAACTGAACTTTTTAATCAAGAGATTTTGAAGCATATGAACAGTAAAATACAAGGTTTTGCCATGGATTCTCTATAGTACTTACCAGTACCTGGTAATGATTTCAGGCACTTGGACACCTGGAATTGTTCAGGCTTCCCGCTGAGTCAGCACTCACATTCTGCTGAAGGTGACAATAATCACGATGCACTCAGCTTCTTTCATCTAGAAGCATCTTTACATAGTATTGAGGTAAACAAGCCCCTGAAAGCTAAGCTGTATTTACCTTTATGTAGAGGAAAAACTGGGAAAGCATCAAAGAAATCACCAGAAAAAGGAGAATCGCAAATCAGAAAAATCAACTGTAAAGATCTTCATGGCGCAATGCAACTTTAACTTGTAATTGGAAAGATTTCACAGAGAGTTCATGCAGTCTTCACTTACTTAAAACAATTTTGGATATTGGAAATTCCAGGCAATAATGGCTGAAAAATGAAAGTATGTGTATTTTTCTGGATGGCATCAAGATGACTATTTTCTTGCTTTTGTCTTTGTGTTCTTTAAGACTGACAGCCTGGTAGCTCCCATATGTGTTAAGTAATAGTTTTAAGCCAGTACTGACATTTAGCTTCTGTTTCTTGGCTTAAAAAATGCCATTATACCTGGATTATAGTTATACTCCTGGGACTTGAAAATGATGAAAAATCAAGGATGAGAATATTAGCTAGGATTACATGTTATCTTTTATCTAGGTAAAGGAGGTTTTTATTTTTCTCTTGTGGATATTATGTCCCTTCTAAATGTGAAAATTGAACAGAAAAAGAAAAAAAAATGATGCAGTAGCCCTTTTTAAACTTTAAAAAGGCATGCTGATTGGATTTTAATTTTAAAAAATTGCAGTGAACTAGAAATCACCCATTGGATCACATTCAGCCTTAGTATAATGCAGTTGACCACACTTGAGCTGGCCATACTTCATAACTGATTAATTTGCTATCCTTTTTTTGGTAGGAATACTATTTAAGCTGCCAACATTCAGGAAAAATACAATATAATAAAAAACATGTAACCTACAGACTAAACATACTGATACATGATATTGTCTGTGTTCCCTTTCAGATTGCCTCTGCAGCCCCTAGGCAGTTGTATCTCAGCCCTCTATTAATGTTCATATATTTTGCCACAAGAGTTATCTGTCCTATTGCACTCTTTAATACAGCAGAACAGATCTTTGTTCTCATGTCAATTAAATGAATAATTAAATACACTTTAGTCAACCCTTTGGAGTTATTTGAATCTACATCAATATATGTATGTTAGTTTAAGTATTAGTTGAGATGCTAATAGATGATAGATCTTTCTTACATTTCTTTTATATCAAATAATTGTTATGAGCCCATTAATTTAATGTCCAAAAATAAGATGCCTATCACACAAACATTGGTATCACTAAGGTTCTTAAAAAAATTGTGCCACAAAACCTAGATGGACTAATGTTTAGAAGGGTAAACTGACAATGAAGAGACAAGGGCACCTTCAAAAACCAAAAGTAAGTAAGTGATAAATAATCAGATCTTTATCAGCTTCTTTATCCTCAGCAAATAGGACTAACAAGTAGAGATGCTAGTAAGTTTTTTCCTGCCTGCATACTATTGTGGGACTTCAGTGTCTCGAAGACTACAGTTCTGTGGTGCAGACTTACTTAACCAGTCTGAGCATCGATAGTGCTGGGCCTGGCAGGAGAGGCAAAAACATGAGCAGATTAACTTACTTATTCTACATATATCAAACAGACTGTATCTAGGACAGTCCTAAGGAAATTCATCCTTTTTTGCTGTGATCTTCAGAGTTTTCTATTAGGGGAGTTCCAGTAAGCAGGGCCCCAGTACAAGCATTCTTCTCATCCCATAAATTGATCTGTGTCCACCAAATCTGGGGACTATATTTCAGACCTTCTCCTGCTTCAAGGGTACTGTCTGCAAAGGTGGTTATTACAAGGCAAGGATACTTAACTTTTAGCATAATTAATTTATTCACAGATTTTCATGGAAAAAAACAGTGATTAGCTCATTAAAAAGAGGTTTTATGGTTTGCATTATTAAATTCTTGAATTTATGCTGACTCTTCAACAGGAAAATGATTAATCTTCTGCAGTACCTCAAGGCAGCAATAAAATGGAGGAGACTAGCCCTCCATTAGTAGATAAAAGGACCTTTCTTTTCTCTCTTTTCGTTAGGTAGTGGAAAATCCATTCTGAAAACAGAAGAGGTTGTGCAAAGTAAATCTTCTTTGTCATAAAATAGTTTTTGAAGGTCTGAAAGCCACAGATATGGTTGTTTCATTTTACTTACTTATTTCAGGATGTTTACAGATTTGTAAACTTCGGTTTAGTCTGAGAGGTGAAAAACAAGAAGTAGTACAAATAAAGAAATGCTGTTCATGTTTCCTTGCCTTTGTCTGGTCAGACTGGGAGCAGGAACCACTGGCTGTCTCGTTCCAGTGTTTCATTTCACACACTTCCCTTTCAAATGCTCTTGCTCCAGGGAGAATGAAGGCCTATCCACAGTGACTTCTGTGCTGAGAGCAGCTTGGTTTCCATGCTCTGGACCAGGAGGCCCAGGGCATGTGGCTGCTCAGAGAGAAAAAATGGAAATAAATAGTGTTAGAGTGAGTGCTACCTAAATTCTTGTGTTATGGGCACATAAGTAATCACGTGCCCCGGAACACTGTGTCGAGTGTCTCTGAATTCTGGCTTTGGGGAGTTTGAGTGAGAAAACTAGTTCTGCCGAAATACGGCTTACTTCAATGCATACTATTGAAATAGATGAACAAATCTGCTAATACACAGTAAATAAGTGCTGACTCTTGATGGGAGTCTCCTTAACAGGACAATTTTGTGTCTTCCATTCCTGTAGCTCTAGTACCAAGAGCAATAAATTAGGGATTTGCTTTCTTCCCTTCCACCAATGGTTTTAATTCTGGAAAGAGCCTAGAACTTGCACAAAGAGCAGTGCCAAGGCCCAGTCATTCTAGCAGTTGATGAAGCATTGTGTATTTCCCAGAAAGTCAGCAAGGTGCTAAAGATGCTACTCTCATCATCATCTATGATAATGATTTGTAGAATAGGCTTTCAAAAACATATTCACTTTTTAGTATTTAATGTATCAGATTGTCTTAGCTGGTATATCTAATATTCAGCTGTTTATATGATGTCTGTTTTATAATAATCATAAACATTATGAGTTGCAAAATCATTGCTTTGTTTACTGTGACCATATTGCCTTATGGTGTTTAAGTAATTTGTGAACTCACATATGAAGGCTGCTAAGATTCTTTGAAAAGAGAACAATGTATATGCAAATCAGTATTAACCAAGAGAGCTAGATGTTGTGTTCCTAATCACCCTAAAATAATTAAAATGTATTGTAGTACCGTGTGAAGGAAACATAGGACTGTAATGTTTTGGGATCATTAAGAAGGTGATACATTGTACTGATTGTTTTTACATGCTAAATCATCCGAAAATTCAGAGCCATTGCAGTAAAATATATTTTTTCCATATTTTCTAAGGGGATGGATGACTTTGAGGATTAAGTGATGACTATCTCTCTTCTTTAAACAGATAACACTGCCAGTGTTCTTGTTAGACGTGAAGGATTTAGTCGTCAAAAGCAAGACTTATACCTTCTTCCTATTGTAATAAGTGATGGAGGGCTCCCCCCTATGAGCAGCACTAACACCCTGACCATCCGAGTCTGCGGCTGTGACAGCAACGGCTCCTTGCTCTCCTGTAATGCCGAAGCCTACATCCTCAATGCGGGATTAAGCACCGGAGCTTTAATCGCCATTCTTGCTTGCATTGTGATTTTGCTTGGTAAAGTAGTTACTTACTTATTCTTCTACAATTATTTGTATTTAAAAGTTAAGCTTGCCTTTCATTCCAAGATGTACAAATCAATCTTAATCTCTTAGCATGTATTCTTATAGGTTGTACTAATTTGGCAGGCTGAAATGCAGTATATGATGACTGCAATAGCAAACAAGTGAATATGTCTGGGTGTGCTCAAAGAATGTCCTTTCGTGGCCTAGTATCAGTTAATCAGGCGCGCTGTTTAAAGGAGGTCACGACATACAGTTTTAAGTTTTGTGATCTTCCCTGGATGACAAGTTCCTTATTGAGGTCAGCCACGATTAATGGCTCCTGCCAGCTATTTCCCTCCAACTTCTCTTGTGCTGAAGACAAATGAAGGGCTCGGAAGATTTGCTTTTAAGAAAGTGCTATAAAGTATTTCCTAAAATGCTTTAATTTGCTCCTATTATTTAACAGCCATTATTTTCTTACATATTTAAGTAATTGTAAAGAAATCTGCAGTGAGAAGGAACACATGTGCTTTGAGCTGTTGCTTCAGAACAATTCCATTTTCATGGAAATGCCCAGAACATGGAATTGGAGTTTAGCTTTGGAGAGAGAAGAGATTCATCCTGTTTTGCTGCAAGCAGACGTGATTGGACCGCTCAGAGGCAGTGCTCCAGCAGTCACACAGCACTAGGGGCCCACAAATCCTTTTCTTGAATTAAAGTTATGCAGTAAATGAACAATTAGTATGAGCAACGGCATTCAGCCCAAAGAGAAACCTTCAAATCATTATGTTCAACTCTGTGTACAAACATCATAGCTTTTACTTAGCTGGGTATGCTAAAAATGCAGATGTTAGCAAACATACATGCTGAACTGGAGAATAAAACCTAAGATTTCAATGACTGCGATAATCTATTTATAAAGCAGTTTCTGTTCGAGGGTGCAGTCTAACTTCTTTTTTTTTTTTTTTCCCCTGTAGTCATTGTAGTGTTGTTTGTAACACTGAAAAGGCAGAAGAAAGAACCTCTGATTGTTTTTGAAGAAGAAGATGTCCGTGAGAACATTATTACTTACGATGACGAAGGAGGAGGAGAGGAAGATACTGAAGCTTTTGACATAGCTACTTTGCAGAACCCTGATGGCATCAATGGATTTATTCCTCGTAAAGACATAAAACCCGAGTATCAGTATATGCCAAGACCGGGGCTTCGACCAGCTCCCAATAGCGTTGATGTTGATGATTTCATCAACACAAGAATACAAGAGGCCGATAACGATCCAACTGCTCCTCCGTATGACTCTATTCAGATCTATGGCTATGAAGGAAGAGGCTCAGTGGCTGGTTCACTTAGCTCATTAGAGTCAGCGACAACAGATTCTGATTTGGACTACGACTATCTACAAAACTGGGGACCTCGATTTAAGAAACTTGCAGACTTGTATGGCTCCAAAGACACTTTCGATGATGATTCTTAACAATAAAGTTTAATATTTGGCCTTAAGAACTGTGTCCAATGTTCTGAAGAATCCAGAAGAAATGTAAGCAGGTATTTTTTTAAAAATCAAGAAAAGTCTCATTTAAACATTTGACAGAAGGGATTCCTTTGATAAAAAAGGACATAAAAGTGGTAAATACTGTGAAGTACCTTTTCCTACAAAAGGCAAATACAGAAGTTGGCTGCCAACTTCACTAGAGGAAAAAACCCACTTAAGAAATACAGAATATTTAAATGAAGGAAAATGCTAAAAGTGAACCTACAAATAAGGGAAATCTTTCTTTTATGTGTTATGAACATCTAAATCTTTTATGTCAAAGAAGCTTCCACAAATTAGAAAAGTTAACAGTTCTGAGCTGTAATTTCGCCTTAAACTATGGACACTCTATATGGTAGTGCATTTTTAAACTTGAAATATGTAATATTCAGCCAGCTTAAACCCATATGATGTATGTACAGTACAATGTACAATTATTATGTCTCTTGAGCATCAAACTTGTTACAGCTGATTCTTGTAAATCTTTTTGCTTATACTTTCATCTTGAACTAATACGTGCCAGATATAAAAACTCTGTCTTGTTGCAGTGGGAGGCGCCCTATTTCTATGTCATTTTTAATGTATCTATTTGTACAATTTTAAAATTCTTATTTTAGTATACATACAAATATCAGTATTCTGACATGTAAGAAATGTTACAGCATCACACTTATATTTTATGAACATTGTACTGTTGCTTTAATATGTGCTTCAATATAAGAAGCAGACTTTGAAATAAACTGATTCTTTTTTTAATTCTTGTTCTGGTTATTAAGCATATAAGAACAAAACATAGTGTTTCTAATGTCCCATTTATAGTTCTGACTAATTTACTACAGTTGTGACCTTTTAATAGCCTTATTTATTATGTGTTTGTAGTTGGTTTGTTGCCTTGTTTAGTGATTATTTAAAAATCAAGTACATTTTAAAAATGTTTTTTAGATTAAAGAAAAAAATGTAACGTCTGGTGAACATTTTGTACCCTCTATCTACAGCTTGTGGCTGCTCCCAGAACACAGTAATAATCTTCCTATAATACTACTGTGTTTTCTGGATTAAATTAAGTGTAATACTTTTAAATATGTCCCATGTAATATGCATTTATCTTATATCTTAGGAATTCCAGAGGTTTCAGAACTGACTTTATAAGTGGACGGGAGTACTCTGTGCTTACAGCTTACTCCAGGCTTGTGATTTCCTTGTCTGTGCTAAGCTGCGGGTTTTAGAGACTGAAATCTGACCCCATTTAGCTATAAGTTCCCTAAAGACTGTTCTACCTGACAATTACCTTACCTGAGTATTAATTAAGATTCTGGCACTTACTTTTATTTTATTTTATTTTTCATTTATTGCAGTAGAATAGAATCCTCCACTGATAGGAAGGCGTTTTAATTTGTGATGACAGAAATACGGAGTGCTTTCAGAGTCGTTCTTTGTAATGTATGTTTTTAATCGAAAAATGATCTATAACTTTTTTTATATTAGTTCAGAACGAGCGAGGGATTGGAATATGTTCCGTGCATCCACATTTTCAGCATCTGTGTACAGCTGTAGTTCTTCTAAATTTAATGTAGTTTGCTGTTTAGGGTCAGAGATCAGCAGCTGCAATATGGGAAGAGGCAATAAATAGAAGCGATATCCATTTTTCTACTGTTCATTTTACAGACCCCATCCTTCATTTGCAGCCAGGTACCCAACTGCTTGATCTGAGAGGAAATCCGATCTGTTGGTGTACTGCTTTTCTGAAGACCCCCATGTACTTAGATTAAAATTTAACTCATTAAAATTATGAATGACGTTTCAGCTCTATAATCACAACATATTCACTTGTCCCATTATATCCCTATGTTTTATAAGGCAGAGTTTGCTAAATCAGCAGATTTGCTCTATCATGTTTACTGTTATATTTCACTTTATTATAGCTGTATGCATTCTATATAATTCTATAGTTTATTATTAACTTGGTTCAAATATCTTTGGTTGTTGATTTTTCTCTGTTTATAATCCAAAGAATATTTTGCTAGATTTGCACATTTCTCCATTTTAAATTTAAATGAATATTAAAAAATGAAATAAATGAGTATCAATTTACAAATTAACAAATGGAAATAAAGGAAAAAAAAAAGTCACTTGTAGGACTCCATCCTCACTGATGCTATCTGGTTTTGTTTCACTATTGAGCAAGTTTTAGAATTAATAACTGCATTTTCTACGTTTTTATGTTTGATTTTTAAGAAGGACATTGTCAACTACGTTTTTTAAGTTTCAAATGCTTTGAGTTTTAGTCTCTATTGTTTGTAGCACTCTCGTAGATGCTTGGAAATAAATTTTCTTTCCCTGCCGGTTTTGTCCTTTTTCATTTGATTATTTTTCCCTTTCCCAGTGAATATGCAATTATGATAGCGCTTTATTAAGTTAGTCTTGCTAATCTCAGCCAACACTACCTCTGAAATGCTGGGAATTATACTCATTAGGTATCATCTGCAGCACCCCAATGAACGGTGTGTTTTGGCACAGATACAGAGCATCTATTTGTGTTAAACTTCACAGCAGTGGTCACTGGAGTCTCATGCTCATAATGTGAGTGTAAAAATCTGCCCAGCGCAGCAGTACTGGGTTAGCCTTGACACAAATTGGAGAAGAATGTGAGCCGGGGCTATAGCTTGTGCCAGCGCTTCCAAACACCTGAGGAACCTGGGAAGGGATTTTACCTGCAGGAGCTGCTTTGGGGCAGTCTCTCTCACTCCCTGATTGAGCTTCACATCCCTGGAAGGCAACAGAAAGATTCATTATAACTTCACTGGGTTTGCAAGCCATAATTAATAGGAGGATCATCACGGCTCTGAAGCAGGTAAGTTAAGGGATCCTAGCAAGTGCAGGTGATGCTTCAGCCATTTTTTCCCTCTTGTAATTTCTGCTTGCAGAATTATTTAGGGATGGAAGAGTAAGGGAGACAAGAAAATTCATCCAAATACTTTCAGTGAATAGAGTATGTGTATGTGCTCTTGTTGGCAAAAATACTCACCTCCCTGTCTAGCTGCTTGTCACCTGGAAATCTTCCATCCGAGGCAGGCTGTTGTGTCCCCTTTCTCTCATATATCCACACTGTAAACATACACAATTTTTCTCATCACTAGCAAAAAGCAATTAGGTATGCTGGTTCAGTGCTGGTTGCTAAGGGAACTCTCAAAACCTAAACTGATATGGGAGGGAACGGTTTGTTTGGGGTTTTTATGTTAAGTTGTCTCTGTCATGTTGTTGCCAATATGTCAAGCAGGTTTTGATACCATGTCAAAGGGTACAAGCTTGTAAGCTTGACACCAGCATTTACATCCTGCACGATCATGCCTCAGAAACTGATATGACCACGGATAAGAAAAGATTTTAAATAATTTACATGTTTTCTTGGCTCCACACTTCTGACTGACAAAATAAAATGCTCAGTTTTACTATGCTGATAAGCCTACTGAAACAGTGAAGAATGAGACTAAATCTGTCTCACAAAGAGACAACCTTAGCTTCCTAGGACCTGAAAGCCTGGAATTCTTTCATGCCTTACCTATCCCAGCAGAATTAGAGTTTTGTTTTGTTTTAATTGAAAACTGCAGTAAATAAAAATCTTTTCAAGTTTCCATATTGATGAGGAGGTGAGTACAGAGGTATTGTACTCAGAGATGAACAGTCAGCACCAGAATCACGTTCTGCGTTAAAACAACAACAACAATAATAAAACTGCCTGTGTAAGGCAATCAGCGAGCTCGATAATATTTGTTAGTTAGCTAGTCTCTGGAGTTTTTTTTTTTTGCTAGTATCTGTACTATTACATGTAACATCTGATGGACTTACTTCCCGGTGCCTTGATCCAACATGAAGAACAGCCTGGCTTTTGGATCTGCTCTGGGTGATGTTTGCAGCTTGTGCAGGTGGCCTACTAGTCATTAATCTCAGGATTTGATAGGGAAAAGTGTCTCGAATCCTTATTTGGTTTAGATTGCCTGACCATGCACACCCAAGTCACAAGAATAACAATTTTAACCAACTTGGACCTTCTCTCAAGTGAAATTCACAATCATCTGAAAAATATGTCTCTTGTAGTTCTGCACAAAATCCTGGGCCTTGCCTGTATTTTTTTACATCCTCCCTTAATAACTTCAAACCTGCTTCTGAAGTTAGCTCTTAACTCCTTGTCTGTCTTTTCATATCATAGGAAATACAAAAGCTGTGACTTCATGCTCAAAGAGCAGCTCTGTTAATTGCACAGTGGATTTTGCCAGTGTCCAAAATCCATCTCCAGGGCAGAAGCAGTGGGTTATACATGCCCTGGGCTCTGTAGTGGTTTCATCAGCATATATGGAGCATTTCATGTTTCTCCTTGGAAAGAAAGAGAACACATACTGATGAACACATATTTCTGACCTCTTTCCAGGTCAGAAATAAGCCCTTCCAGACTTTCTGTTCAAGGGAATTCACACTGTATAAATAATTAAATATTAACTGGGAAAGGGAATTGAACCTGATTCTGAAACTATCACTGATGCTCTTATGATTTTTCTAACTGCTAAGCTCAAAAAACAATTATATATTTTATATATAAATTCATATACATAATATATAAAGATAGATACAGATATTTAGCTTCCATTTAGTTCACTTTCAGTAACTCGTAACTGCATCAAAAACAGCAACATCACACCTAACACCTGCCAAATTGGTGGACAAAGAACTCTACTGCTCTGTGGGAAATCTGCTTTGGTAAGGCAACATCATATCTGGTAGTAATGAGGTATAAAACATCTCCTACCTGTCCTGGTTTCTGCTAAAACACCATTATTAGCACTCCTATGCCTTGGTTGCTGCTGAGTGATGGAATCACAATGATCCTGGTGGGTCCTTACCAGTTTGGGATATTCTATGATCCTGTGATTATATGGTGAAAAAGGCTTTAGACTTTTTATGACTGCTTTAGACTGAAGTTAATGATCTTTCTTTCATTCTTTACCTCTCTCTTATTTTCTCCTCCATTAACAAGTGAAAAACATGCCTATTTTAACTGACCAAATGCACATAAGTTGGAAAAGAAGACAAAAGCAGTAACAACTAAATAAACCCTTCACTTGAAGAAAGGTCTGGACAGCACTAAGTTATTCCATGAATCCATGACTACTTTGGTCACTTTGGCAAACTTTTTCCAGCTCTGGCACTAATAGATCTTGTGGACTTACCATTAATCTCACAGAGCTGCTTTTAAACACGGAGAGCTTCTGCAGTGTTCTTTGAGATACATAGAAATTCTAAGGGGGGTGGTGGTGGTGGTGATTTTAGAGTCATGACATATTCATTTCCTCTACTACGAAACTGGCTTTCCATGTCCCCATGCTGTGCTGAGAGCCCTATCACTGGGTGGTAAGGAAGAATTTTTCATGGAGTAATAAACTCCCTGGAGCTTGATCAGATGGCTTTAGGAAGCCCCATTGTTCCCCCACCACTGCAGAAAGTCCCTGCCAGGAGGCTGCTCACCCTGCCACAGCCCAAGTTGTATTTTCCTTCTTATTAGCGTACTGAAGAAAGTCATCATTAATCAAATGCAAGCACATTTAGCAAAGTTCAATGTGTATGAAAAATTTATGTCAACCTTTAGGCTCTATGACAGCCCCAAGGCTTCACTTAATAAGTTCTATAATGACTTACTGTTAATGGCTGATTCACATTATCTCTTTGAGGTCTATGGGGCCTTTCAGTAACATTTTCTATTATTGATTATGGAGCTGTTGCACATCATCCAGACATAGAAGCAAAGATGTTGTTTATATTCTTTGCTTTCTAAAATGGAAATGTAGACGCATTAAACTATAAAAACTCATACAACATAATTTTCTCTCTTTCATGTTATGTGGCTGTAGTATAGTGCAACAGTAAATGAAAGAGCATAGCTATTTGTGGGGGAGTGGCTGAAAATTACTAGAAGTTTGACATGTCTTGTCCATTGATTTAGAAGAAAACTACTCTTCAGAAACCACCATCATCCAACTATCAGTCACCCTTGCTAACAGTCACAGAAGAGGTCAAAGAGAATGGCTGACTGCCTCAAGTTCTGCAGAATTGGTCACTAGTGAATCATATTTAATCTCCAACATTTAATTTCTTTCAGAATTTTACGTGGAAAAAAAATACATTTCAAAGGGAAAGGTTTCTGACAACTATGTACCACCTATTTCTGTGGCTTTACACAATGATCCAGCAAACTCTTTTTACTAAACACAATTTCTCAAGATTACTCAGTGCTTGTAATTGTGTTATTATTTTTTGAAGCCTAGATCCTATATATGCTTACTATTTAGCACAATGTTTACTACTGTGAATAAATGGTAGCAGTCATAATAGTAAGTATAATGAGGTAACACTACTGTAATCTAAGTGCTCCCACACTCCTGGAAGCTAATATCTCGCACTGTGTTGGAACATCGTTAAATGAAAGAATACGAGCACTTTATGTGCTTACACATACTGCTACTGCACTATAGACCCTGCTCTGAAGTGCCCTGTGTCATGTAAAATTCCTTTCATGGAGAAAAATTCCTCCAATAACACCTAAGCATCACAGTATGAACAGATAAAATAGCATATTTTTTCATCATGGCCACCCAAAGAGAACTGATTGCATGTTTCATTCATGTAAGCAACAATATGCAACTGTAGTAAGGGGGAAAAAATAGAAGAGGAAAATAAATAAAACCATAGGATTTGCTTTTTAAAAAAGTGGGAAGAAAGCAGAAGAACTTCATTGCATTTAGAGGCACTATAAATTGCCAGCCAGGTCAGCACCTACTATAAAGCCACTACTATATGTAGGTCAAAATGAAGGTGGATGTCTTTCTTGCTCCCACCCCCTCCTTCCCTTCACATTCAAAAAATTAAACTCTCTCCATGTGCCAAGACACAAGGTCAGAAGCCATCTTACTGAACACACAACACATCAGCACTGAGAGAATAGATATGAGGCATTTTTTTTTTTTTGTGTGATTACATTAGGTAGTAAAACTACCTAATGGGTAGATCCCGTAAATACATGGTATGGTTTTCTATTACCTACTTAGGTTTGTGATGCTGGACCAGCTGCTCTGTGATGGAAGTGGTTGAGCACAGTCAGAAATCTGCTGGCTGCTTTGCAAGTGAGATCACAGTGTAAACAAGCTACTTATCACCAAACTCTTTAAAGAATTAAAAGCTGTGCATAACCCTGAATAGTCCAAGGAGACTATTGCTGGGAAACTGCTCTCAGCCATAGCGGGTAATCAGAAACTTTGCAAGCGATCTTTGCTATTAGCACTGTTTCAAAATAAAGAGGGCAAAATGTCTGCATGGTAATAATAGAGACTTCAGTTTTAATGAGACTTGGGAAAAAGAAAGGCTAGATTTTCTGAAAGTTTATTTGCCCTTGGTGGGTTACGAGGTAATGCAGAAGTCCCTGCTTTTTTTTTTTTGGCGTGGAAGTCAAGAAGGAGTTGGACTAATAAAAGAACATTAGACTCCCAGTGCACCTATAGAGTTCAGAACCTAAACTAACCCTCTCAGCACAGCGCGTATAGCAACATGACAACAATTCATTGCAGAAATGTCCTTTTCCCATCACATATACAGAGGTGAGCCAAATTTCAGCAACAGTCAGCTGTTCTGTTTATTTGGCATTGAGGAGGTTACTGTAATAATCTGTCTCCTAGAGCCCAGACTATGTCCTTTCTTGTGACCTCCTCAAAAGCCTCAGGCATTATCATTCTTTGCTATCAGTTTGTGTTGGCTGCAGAAGTCTAAGTGCAAAGTTTATGAGCTATTCCTGGGTGTTACTAACTGCAATAGTCACAGATAGACGAGCAATTCAGGACTTCCCACCTGGCACTGGGGGTACAGCATCGTGCAGGGCTGATGCTTCAGGCAGCACCATCTGGGCACGGTGTGGCTATACCAGCAGCACAGCTGGATATGCCATGTCAGCGATGTGCTGGGACCAACTGCACAAAAAAACCCCAACCCAAAGCCACTTTCCAGTCTGGGGAGTTGAGAAGCATTTCTAGGATGGCAGACTGCATGTAAAGGACAGGCAGTAGAAGAGGTGCTCAACCAAGGCAGCAGGGGAAGAAAGGGAGTCTCACCCTAAACCATCCTCTTCTCCCTGCATTTTACTCTCTGTCTTAGAAGCTCTTTTAGGGAGGAAAGGACTAAAGATTTAGAAAAAAAAAAAAAATATGTGGCTGTTTGGTGCGCAGTAATGAAGAGAAACTACAAGACAAGCAATCTGAGCACCTATGAAGGTATCAAAGGGACTTTGTTCTCAATGCTCTCTTCAATCTCTGTTCTCCAGCTACCACTTAGCCACAATGGAGACCCGACACCAAGGCACAGATATGGGAGACAAGGCAGCATGGGGAAGAGGTTTGCTCTGCATCATCCATGCCATGAAAAGAAATGGTCTGTACTGAGGTCCAGCAGCTGTGAACACCTCCATTCAAGATGACCAACAGAGCGATATTTTGAAGGCTCTAGACCACTGCTGACTTCAAATGTAACCTCGCAGCTCTTAAAAGCTCTTTCTCACATCACCCCACTGATCTTTAAAAATAGTGACAGACAGAAAATGTTCACAGGCTCTTGGCTGAGCTCCTTTCCTGTTGTGTTGTGGTCCGGTCTGCCCATTGGTTCAGTCAGTCTGTGTTGTCACAGCTGTTGGGGGCCAGGGCAGAGCATTTATATAAAGCATGATAAATCCTTTAGTGCTCAGATCATGAAAGCTTCCTCATTCACAGCTGAACATCAGTGAAGTGGGGTGTCCACCAGGTAAAAGATTGTTGGACTTACTGGCCAAAATTCAGAGTTAACTATCTGCCAGAGAATTTTCGTTTCTCTCTCTCTCTTTATCAGAAAGTTTAAAATTAGCCACTGTCCATCATTTTGAATCCTGACATCATTTAAACTCAGACAACTTCAATGCCTGAGTCGCTTTATTAGACGTGAATTTCTGACAGACGAGCTCCTCACCTCTTTGCACAGTTCTGCATGCTTATATTATCCCCACACCCTTTCTGCTGCTCACTGGGGAAAGGTCACGTACACAACTTGGTCTCTGGTTTTGGTTATTTGTGGTTTTTTTTTGTTCCTGAAATATGCTATTGTCTTTCTTGATGTTTTCTAGATTACATTTAAAATATATTCTGCTTGCTACCCTGTGTACTCCATTAATAACTTTGCCACCTGCATTCAGAACTCAGTATATTACTCTCCATTAAGAAAATTTATGATACAGGTTAAATTTGTTTAATTAAAGATCACTGTTGTCATGGAGGAGCATAATATCACTCTCACCAGTTTAATGAATAAACAGGCTAAATACTAAATCAGTGCTCACTTCTGCAGGTCCTCCTGGCTCATATGCAAGGAACTACGAGCATAGAGATTGCCTGAAGAACGACGGAAAAGACTGCACAGTTTAGAGGTCACAGTGAACAAAAGAAGGCCAGAGGAATCACTTGTTACATAGGGAAAAAGGTGGCCATATACAGATTTAATGCAGAATAGTTTCACCCTGCCAAAGAAAAGAAGAAAACCTTGCAGAAGGTTTTAGGGGCTGCCAGTGCATATTATTCAACTTTCATTAACTCTCCTAAGAACAAGCCAGAGAATTCAATTTAGATTCTTACTGCAACTGTAAACTGCAGCCCATCTGCCTTCCATCCAAAACAATGGATGGGCCAACATTTATGCCAAAAAATTTGTCCTAGGATTTGAAGGTTTAAATAGCAGTTACCTAAAAAAATCTGGTGCAGCTCCCCTCTGTCAGAAATGCATTTTAGAAGAGCATTTTGTGTTCAGACTTCTTATGACTGTGTTTGAACACTGCTTGAAATGATTCAGGAGTTTTGCTTGACAAACGGTTGCTGTGATCCAAGGCCCATATGGCTTGTTTTGGAGTGTGTAAAGGTCACTGCTTCTGTTAATACAACTAGTACAAATACTTCCCTGCCATCTGACGATATTCCTCCTTATTCAGATTGGCAGCCATTTCCCCCCCACAATCTGGAATTTCCATTCAACGTGGGTTGTTGAAGTGGAGATGATAACAGTTTTAAAATCAAAGGTTGAATGCTTCTGTTGAGTTATACTTGGAACCAACCATGTTCCGTGCAGTGAGAACATCCCATATGGAAAGGACATATGTGTTGGATACAATAATACATAAATAGTGGATGCAATTTTACATAACCCTTATATTCTTATAACTGTCACATATACTTCTGTAATGAGACAGGTGAAATAGATGACTTTGATACTGATATTTAAGTCCATATGTTGAAAGCTTACACAATGAACAGGCGGTTTTAAAGACAGATTTAGCTGCTCAACTCTTCAAATGCTTGCACTAACATGACACCTTTGGAAATCTCATTGAAATGTCCTAACAAAATAACACCATAGCACCATAACTCCATACTATGAGAGCCACTCCCAAGACACACACACATTCATAAAGTGCCAAACAAACTATTTGGACTGCTTTTTTCTTGGATTTCTTTTCTCTGAAGTTAACTTTAAGAAGAAGCAGAGTCGATGAAAAGTTTCAGTGAAAAAATCTGAGAGCCGAGATTAAAGAATACTGACAACAGTTCTGATAGGAAGTTTCAGCATGGCTATGATATGGAGCAGGGATGTGAAAACTGGCAAGCGGATAATTATGTCGTCACCGATTTACACACTGCTCTATCTAAGAAAACCCATCCAAATGTAGAAAACATACAAGCTTTGGAGGGGGAAAAGAAAATATCTCAGTTTGCAGTTGCTCAGAAAAGACCTGTTAGTACTTGGCAGCTAAATTACCTAAAGAATCTGGGCAACAAATGTGCCCATCCATGCTGTGCCCCACCCAGGCTCTGCACCAGCCCCCATCAGCGAGGTAAGCACAGAGCTGCTGCCATGAGAGTAAGACAGGATGTGAATGGGCTCAGTATTATTCAACACAATGACATTTCTATTTATTTTAAATGTTTAAACAAGTTTTCTCGACTTGGGAAATCACAGACATTTTGTGAACATGCATTGCTCAATTTCAGAAGCCAGGATAAAGGAATGGAGTTACTTTGTGAGACCCTCTTCTTATGCTTACTTTTTGGGGAGGAGGTCTGGAAAATACGTTATTCTCATAACAAATGCTCCCTGGAGATTAGCCATCTCCCAGCTGAAGCACCTCACAGTTTGTGGCCATGCAGTTATTACAGTCACAGTAAGTACTGGAATTGTAGCTGCCTTTTTCAGCAGCACTTCCATAGCCAACAAGCCCTATAAAAGTAACCCGCATGCTTATTATATGCTTTTCATATCTCTGATTAAAAATTAGCTGAGTGTTTTAACTGAGCTGTGTGCCAATAATATATAAAAGAAGCATTTTAGAGACTTCAAAGTTGTGTTGGTGCCTAGAGCAGGCTTCAAAAGAACACTAAATCTGCATTGCCCTTTTTTTTTTTCAAAGCATTTCCCAGGTTCCCCCTTGTAAGAAGATCTGTGCTTCATCAACCTATCTGAAAGTTTCCTTCTTCTTGTGGAACTAAGCAATTTTTTGTTTGCTTGTTTGTTCGTTTCCTATCTAAATAATTGAAAATGCTGTGAGTCAAACTGGGTGGAAAAAAATCCTACAGTGAATTTCAATGGCCAGAGCCAGGCTATTAAAGAATAGATTAACACTGCAGAAGGGGAATATTTTAACCAGCATGACAACTGCAAAGTGAAATCTAGCTTGCTGCACTCTGCTGAGGAGCAGGAATGCGCCCTCTTGCTCAAATCAACTAATTTACAGCTTAACAGCCCGGCAAAACAAAATCCCCTGACCTCATGTGCACTTACAAGTGTAGGTACCCAGCAGAGATTTAATTCCTGTTTTTTGCTAAACCTTATTATTAATCATTATTGATATGATTAGGCCTTTACATTAGATTATTAGGGGTTTTCATACCCACCCAAAATGAAAGGACAAATTTCTATAGGTTTCCTGTGGAAACCACTGGGGGAGTTCTACACTTGGATATCTCTGGTGCTCATCCAACCTTCTAAACCATTTAACTAGTAGATTTTGAATTATCTATTTAATCACTTAATATTTTGTTAATTTCTAGATATGTTATTGAGTTAAAATGATAAAGCAATAAGAAAACGAACTAAATAAAAACATTTTCTGGCACCTAAACAAATTGGATGCAATATTTTACTCACTGTGATGACAGCCATTCTTATCGAGTCTTGTAATCACTGCGGGGAGGTGCCCTCATGTACTGATGCACAAATATTCCATATCCCTTTGGTCAGTCCATAGCTGGTTCTGCAAGAGACCCCATCTGTTATCTTTTACATCTTTCCTTTCAAAGATATCCAGAGATCCTGTGAAACTTGTTCCATTGTGCATTTCCAAATAAAAATGTTTCAACATTTTTTAATGCATGTATCATTGACTCACACTGACACATGTGCACATAACTTTAGATTTCCAACAGATTACTGTGTGTTTTGGCAGGCTTCAGTTATATGCCATTAAACTACTTGTTTTTATAGGACTGACTAATTGTGGTGATATCCTTTAAACATTGCTCCTATAGCAACTGCTGAATTCGGAGGCACTTCAGGCGACCAGAAATTTAAACAGCAACACAAAAAGTCTAAGTTGATTATTTAAAAAGTAGTAACTAGTGTAGATAAAGGAAAAAGAAAATAACAAAAAAAATTTGCTTTATCATGACTTTGTCATAATAGAGTCATCTGACTGTTTTTCCAGTCTATCACTAGACTGACAATCTTTATGGATATCCCTTTGTTTTTTCTTTCTTTTTTCCCCTTCTTTCTCCTTGTCTCTTTCTTTCTCTTTTCTTCTCTCTATCTCATCTTTTTAATTTGTATTCCTTATGGGTGCCGAGGAATGGAAATCTGACTCTAAAGGCGAAAAAGAAGGCGGCTCAACATTTATTATTTTTAAAACTCAACATTTTCAGCTCATTGCTTCAGAAGGCCTGACTCCTCCTCATCTCCTGGGGATGGCAGTTTGGGAAGCAGATTTTGATACAATAAAAAAACAAGTATCATTCATGTTCTTTATTTTTTTTTTTTAAATATATCATTGCATAAATCGCACGTGTCTAAAACATAAAGCAGAAGCCTTGAGCGCTATTTC
This sequence comes from Pavo muticus, assembly GCA_016647715.1. Classification (NCBI taxonomy): domain Eukaryota; kingdom Metazoa; phylum Chordata; class Aves; order Galliformes; family Phasianidae; genus Pavo; species Pavo muticus. The sequence goes on along the minus strand of JACDJE010000035.1, from coordinate 2,100,820 downwards.
CTGATTTTTCCACATGATTTTTCTTAGGAGTGGGACTGCTCCCCTGTCCTGGTCAAACTCTAATTAATGAAGCATAGAACTGTGCAATTCCTATTGTAAATAACGTTTGGTGTGTACTGATGCCCTTTTCTGTCAAAGTATTACTGTATGTTTTGGCTCAAAGATATCTGCATTTCTATATCTTCTACCAATTCTACAAAGGTTTTATGAGGCTTAATGAACGGAGAGTGCTTTGAAAAGCTGTAGATAAAAGGCAATTTTGAAGTCAGTCATTAGTAGTAAATACCCTCATCAAAATTTCTCTTGCTAATCCTTTATCCTCTAGCTGGGCAGACTGTGCTGACAGCACAAAACCAGCACTCCTCCAAGGTTACTCCAATGTTAACTTATGGATGGCAACTGTAAGAGTCACCATATTTATAACTTTGCTGGCATGAATGTCGCTCTCTCACCAACTTTGTTCAGTTTAAAGTGTGCCACCTTAACACTACAGATCAATGGCAAAAAAAAAATTCATAGTCTTTCTAAGAGTCTCACCATTAAAACTAATATTGTGTAACTGGAAATCAACTGCTTCAATTAATGGGAATATATGGCTTCATCTTGTAGGCACAACCTTTACATTTGAGAGCTCTGTAACATATGGGTTCCCACTGGTGCTATAATTACACCATGCCTAAAAGTCATCACTAGTTTAAAATGTGGAGGCACTAATTTTTTTTTTATTTTTTTATTTTTTTTTTTATAACGAACAATCCTGTGCTGGTTAAGAGCGTGTGAGTCTTTTCTTTTAGCGCCAGTTTCAATAGAACTCATTCATTTAGTTCACAGTTTCTCCAGGGGCTGCTGCATACCCCTTGGCGTCAGTGTGGGATTTCCAGGCTGACAGCCGTACCTGTGAATTGAAGTTACAATGGTCCTCTTTACATGCTCTAAGACAATGCTGTTGTTGTTTTGTGTTGGGTCAAGGGTAATGACATCTCCAGCACAGTAATTAAAACTCAGTTCTCCAGCAGTTCTCCCTCGAAGAGGGAAACAGAGAGAAGAATCTATGAATCTTCTGAGTTGGAAGGGACCTTTAAAGGTCATCCAGTTCAACTCTCCTGCAATGTAAAGGGACATCTATAGCTTGAAGAGGTTGCTCAGAGCCCCATCCAGAATATTTAACAGGGGTCCTACATGGCTTTGAAAATATATGGGTGAGATTGATGATAACCTGGGGTGAGTCAATGTCAGAGAGGTAAGAGAAGAAAACCAATTCCCAGCACCCAAATGTATTCGTTGACTGCACACTATCACAGTATGGACAGCATTTGAAGAAGTTCTTGTCTTAGGAGCCCATATATAGTGACATCACCAAGACATCTGGCTGCATTTGATCACTGCTCAAATTGCCTCAAAATTAAGTGGCTGCCTGGTTCCTTTTGGGATTGAAAAAAGAAAGTCAGATTTATCAGAACAATGTTTTTTAAAGTTTTTTGAGGGATGCAGGAATGGATTAGAAGCTTAACATGGAAACTCAGCATTTACTTTGATCTGAAAGAAACACTTTTTTTGGATTTCAGTATTTTAAGGAGGCCTCTGTGGGGTTTGGAGAGAAAGTTTACATAAACTTGAGAGAAACTTCTAAATGAATACTAATGCAAATGGAAAACAGAAATGTGTTTAGAAGCTGTCAACACTAAATGTTTTGATTCTTATAAAGTTTTGTGTTAGCTTTTCTTGGGCATGAATATTTCAATGAAAGCAATATGTGATTTGAAAATGCATATCAATGCCAAGAGTGCATTTTTAACCAAGTGCTGCCTTTTGGTTGTGTGTTGGTTGTGAATCTTGAAGATCCTCCAACCATGCCATTTTGCTACCTCAGACAGCCACTGTATCTCTAAGAAAAAAAAATACACAGAGTCAGGTTTCCAAAGAGATAGCAGAGAGGCAATGATATTTTCAGTGCCGTGCAGCAATAGAGCAAGGGGCAATGGGCAGAAACACGTGGAAGTTCCATACAAACACAAGGAAGAATTTCTTTCCTGTGAGGATGACAGAGGACTGGAATAGGCTGCCCAAAGTCTCCTTCTCTGGGGATATTCAAAACCTGCCCGAGTGCTTTCCTGTGTAACTTAATGTAGGGAACTGCTTTAGCAGGGGTTGGGCACGTTCTCCAGAGGTCCCTTCCAGTCTTTACAATTCTCTGATATTGTCCAGATTAGAGAAAAGCAGTTGTGCATATCTATTTGCCCTTACCAGAGAATACTATGAAAGAGTCAGAGTACTAAATGCATTTGAACCTGAGGTCAGCAGAGCCTAAAAACCATTTTTATTAAGCTACATGTTATATTAGACAGTGGGAACACTAATCGGCTGCCAGTGGGTGACTGTCAGTCTCTCAGAGACAACGTCACTATCTTCCATAGCACTCATGCTTTGTGGCAGTGAGGACAGGTCAGAGAGAAGTGGGTTGAAGGAGACTATGTACCTACAGGAAACCAAGGGCAGGCAGGAGGACAACGTGCTGCATGGAAGGCTGAGAGTTGGGCACAGACCCAGAATGGGATCCCACAGGACCATGTCTGAGCTAATTGTGCAAGAAGCTATAGGAAGGGAAGTGTTCATGACTCATTACTGCTCTGTGAAATATTTACGTGCAGAGTCTGTGTATTCTGGTTAACTCAGTCTGCAAGAGGTCCCCCCAGCTATTTGAGCCACATGAATACTCCTATTTTCCAGAGATTCCTTTTCAATTAGCAAAGCTGCAGTTTGCTTTGATACGCAGATCTCTATGTCTGAGCTTCCCCCAGCACCCTCCCTGCCAGCCCAGGAGCTCTCAAGCCCACTCTCCCCTGCTGCCAGCACACTGACCCCATTCCCCACACTGTAGCCTCCCATGTGCGTTCCTTCAGCCAGAGCTGAGCGCTCTCACACTGGCACAGCGGAAATATCCACTGCTACCAGATTTCACCTGGCGTATCCAAGTGAAATCCCCGAGGACAGTCATTAGGCAAAGTTAATTATGGCAATCAGCCTACCCAGTCTGACCTAATTATAAATAATTAGCTTATCCCTTTATTTCCAAGCCTCTCTCCCTGGTGAGACTGCGCTTTTAAGGTTTTTAAACCAGCAAAACTCCCTGCATAGACTTTTATCTGTAGCAACCTTGACATTAAAGGCACGTCTGTAAGAAAGGGATGTTCAACAACTTGTAGATCTGTAACTCAAAACTTAAGGAATCATAAGCATTATTTCACAAGCTATTTTGCTGGTGTAGGACATACAGTGTTTTGTTTGTTGTTTTTGTGTGTTTGATTTTGTGTTTTTCTTTTTTCTTTTTTTTTAATGGACAGCAAAATTCCACTGGATACTCATTTGTTTAAAAAATAATTGCCTTAAATATGGGTTGTGCCCACCCACCTCTAGATGTTGCTGTCATTGTCCTTTTCAGAGTACAAGTTTATTTTGTCATGCACTGGTGGACCTTCACTTCTCACATTTGCAACTGGAAAGGGAGCAGTGACGCTCACTCAGTGCTGTCAGCTTGCAATCACTTTCAAATAATTCCCATTCCAAAGAATTGTGCTCCTGGCTCATTTGTGCTAATGCAAACTACTCCCAAACGTGTCAAAATTTACTACTTTGAAAACTAAGTCAAAGCTCATTAAAGCCAAATTATTTTTTCCCCTCCAATGACTCCCAGGTTCTTTGGATCAAACTCTGTTTACAGAATTCTCCCAAGACTGTTTTATGCCCTTTTTTGCAAGCGACATTTGCAAAGTTTAAAGCCACCTTCATTTCTATGCACGGCATTTACCAACAGTTAGATCTGTAAATAACAAAGCTTTCTGCTTGGTCAGAAATACAATCTGTGTGATGACATTTTAGTCAAGAAAAATATTCCAATGACTTCAAGTGGTAACTGATTACAGGAGGACTTGCTATGTATTTACTTATTTTGTTCCATGAATTCTAAGCACAGTCTGGGGAAAAAAATTAACCTAAAATATATTTTGTTCCATTTTCCTGTGAAGCATGTGATTCTGGACACTTTCACAAGCATGACCAATTCACCTGAATTTTCCTTGCACCACTACAACATGAGCATTACTTTAAGTAAATAAGGACTATGCATCTGGGTGTGTGTACTCCTTCTGCCTTGGAGAAGTAGATTGTTCAGCCTGGAGAAGAGATTGCTCAGGAGTGACCTTATCACCCTCTACAACCACCTGAAAGGAGGTTGTAGTGAGCTGGGGGTTGGCTGCCTTCTTCCAGGTAATGAAGATAGGATGAAAGGTAATAGCCTTAAGTCATGCCAGGGGAGGTTCAGATTGGATATTAGGAAAAATTCCTTCTCGGAAAGAGTGGTCAGGGTTTGGAACAGGCTGCCCAGGGAAATGGTGCAGTCACTGTTCCTGGAGGTGTTGAAGAAAAAGGTAGATGTGGCAGGACATGGTCTAGGGCAGACCTGGGCTGATGGTTGGACTGGATGATCTTAGAGGTGTTTCAAACCTCTGTATTGCTATGACTCCAACAAGTGCACTTTGTTTAGCATGGCAAGTTATGATATAAAAGAATGACTAAAGAAAACACTCATGGCAAAAGCCCTCCCTTAAAGATGATAAACTATACTTAAAAAAAAAAAAAAGCTTGCCATACCTTAAGCTTCATTTCTCTGTGAATACTTATTCCTGCTTTTTTTCTAACCCTTCTAACATCATCTGTCTTGTCTCTCGCTTTGCTTGAGTGCTACAGAATGATCCTTCACTCTCTTCCTCCCCTTTGCAGGCCATTATCTTGCCCAGAGGAAGCTGTGTATCTCATGTTTTAAAGGAATCCCTCAGTGCTGCTAACCTTTGCCTCGCTTGTATAAAGCACTGTACTCTGGCAGACTCCGGCTGTCTCTTATCGCTCTGATCCAAGCAGAGGTGTCAGAGTGGCCCATGGAGCCATTAATCAGCTGCCCCCCTCTGCCATCAGCTCCTCAGAAGATCTCCATGAACCTGGAGTGCTTTTGGAGGTCTGGAGCAAGCAGCATGAGAGGCTTTTACCACCAATATCTTCCATAGATCATTTAAGCTCATTGATGATAATACTGGGAATTAAATATTTATGGTTTAAGATCCTGGGAAAGTTTTTAAATACATATTTTAAATCTATATGAGAGGAGTAATGTCAATGCATGCAAGATGCTTTACATAGTGTTTTGGAAAGGAAGCAATGTTCTGCTGTAAATGCCATTCTCATTGCTTCGTCATGTACTTTCATAAAAAGTGTATGTTCATTAAGCTAAAAAAACATGGAAAGGAGAAACAAAAAAAAGGGTACATTCAAGAAACAAGATGTCTCAGGGTTTTTGTCTATTTAACTATTAGAAACAAGAAAACAACCTGTCATGTTTCATATTGCTGAAGTACCACTTAAGGCAGATGCTATCACAATATATCACAATAATGAATAATTTACTGTAATCCTATCATCTAGGTCTATGATCTCACTCTCCTCTTCCCACAAGGAATTTAAGCATCCTTGTGTGATAGTTGGAAGACCTATAGATATAGAGGAAGACGAAATGGAGAATCCTTTATTAGCAAATCAGTCCTGCTCTCTCTTCCATCAAAAGGCCTTCTGTACTTACACAAATATCAAACACGCTGGAGAAAGCTACCTTTTAAAAAATACTTTTAAAAAAATCCTGTGACCATTTGCAGTGCTAACACACTTGAAGGGTTTTTAACCAAGTAAGCCAATTTCAGCTTTTATGGACTGCATTTTGCTGCATACAGCCTTCTATCCTATCCAGGCCACATAAGGCTATTATTATTCATTCTATTTACCTTAATCATAGAAAAGCAGTATTTATGCAAGGTTAAAGTATGTTTCATTACTGCAGAAGAGCAGTGACATTTCTATAATCTAAAAAGTGAAGTTCTACATGTCCTGGATATAAAACCTGACAGTATAATCTTTTATTTCCATTCTAAGCAACAATTTGCATGAGTGAGCTTTCTCAGGATTAGTTGCATAGTTCAAAAATGTCCAGGGCTTGTTTAGGATTAACAGACTGAAGAAACAAGACATATTTAAATGAAACTGCTGGGGTTTAAGGAATATTTCCTTAATGGGTCATCACAACCTTTTTTCCTGACTGAATAGATTTTTCTAACCCATACTGTACTGAGAAAATCTTTTCACACCAGCTAAAATACAAAGCATTTAGCTACATGATCTACATAAATCAAACATATAAGCACTATTGAATACAAGAATTTTCTTCTCTGCGGGCCAGCAAGAAGCCTATGCCCTACAAAAATGTTCAAGGGAACTGTTCTGAGAGGCCAGTTTCATCCAGAATTATGAACACGGACATGAAATATCAAATAAATAAATTAGTCACTTCCATATACACTGTTGATTTTTCTACCCACACTTCCTTGATCTGTCTCTGAACTTTAAGACATGATTCCAGGAATCAAACCACCAGATGCTGAATCGAGGCATCACAACACCCCATGGCTTTCTGGCATCTCTGATAACGAGGCAAAGTAAACCATAACCTATGGCTCCCTGAGTTGAGAACAGCATTTCTTTGAATCAAATAATAGAATCATTAAGGTTGGAAAAGACCTCTAAGATGACCTTGTCCAGCCATCCAACTACCAACCAGCGCACTAAACCGCATCCCTAAGTACTTGAACATAGCATGCTACCTTTATTTTGATTCAAATTACATTTCTGTTGACAATGTTTATAACTGTTTATAAAACATTTTTTAACAGACTCTCTACATAGCCAAGAAATAGTTCTCTGGCTCCAGCAGCCCTGCACTCCTGCTCGATCTCATGCCCTGTAACTGTGGGGCTCCTCTTTGCCAGCATTCTGAGACATTATTTTTGTAGAAGGAGTCCCAGCACGTGCTTATCTCCAGAGAAAGATCTGCCCATCTGGCATCAACAACAGCTTGTTGTGAGATCAGTATCTTTTAAGGAATGGCAAATGGTAGGATCAGCTTAAATTGTGACAAGTAAAGTGGAGCATTATCTGTGTTTTTCCTGACTTTGGTGAGCTCATTTTTAACTTCAGCATTCCACCAGAGAAGTCTGGTTTTCATACAGACAGACAGACAGCACGATAAACATGGCAATGTTACAACAAGGAGAACAGGCACAGTTATATCTTCATGGGAACATGGGTTTTATGATTAGTCCCTCAGCAAAGAATTTAAAACTGTACTTTGAGTAAGCATCAACTGCTTTCTGGGCCTGAATCAGGTGAATGGAGAATGCTGAGCCATCAACTTCAGGGAAACCCAGCACCAGGAGTCCAACATCACCCTTAGAGTCTGGTAGAGAGACCAATCATATCGACAAAGAAATCTGGTAAGACAAGCAAAATGGAGATAAGAGGGAATGAAACCCTTTTGGCTACCTTAGGAATGCTGAAATCCAAACTGATGTGCAGAAGATCATACATCCTCAAGTAACAAGGATAGGATGAAAACTTGAGCTCCTCCATCCTGTTCCACTGCTGTGACTCTATTACAATATTCATTCAAGTTGCAAATATCTATAATGTTGCAGTGTATCCAGTAATGCTAGCTTACATCCTGAGGTTTTTACATTTCAGCACTTTTATATTAATGTTTTTTTCAGCTGATCAGCATGTTCCAGTTGATGCATAAGTTTTTGAAGGTTTTAGTGTTACAGTTTAATACAAATGAAAAAAAAGGTGGAAAAGCAGGGTAGAAGAGAATAATATTGAAAAAGACCAGTTTCTTTATCAGGAATTTCTGACAATTCCATGTGTGAAATGACAACAGGATGAGATACTCTCTTAAAAAGATGTAATATTAGGCACTGATACAAGGAAGCCAGAATGGTGACAAACATCTCAGTGGCACAGCAATATAGAAGCCCTACAGAAACACATTAAAACCATGAGGTAAAACACATTTTCCTCTCCAGATTTTTCTTCATGCTACAAACAACCAATTTTTCCTCTCTCCTCACCAATTACATTTAAGTTGCTATGAAAGCAATTTGTGCCTTTAATGTGTTCCCTTACACCAACAAAAATGTAAAGACTTTATTTGCAGGTGACAATTACAGAGAAAACTCTCCAGAAAATACGTGATCTCAGTGTGAGACCATCCATGAAGTCGTGTCTGTGCAAAACCAAAACAAATGCATGAACACAAATGAGAAACTTCCTGATTTGTGGTGATCCAATTAGATTTCACAAATAAAAGAAAACATTCTTAGATAAGCAATTTTTTGAACCAGAAATGTCAATTAGGATGCTTATTTAGTGCAATTAAATGTTTGAACAGAACCTGTGATATCACATTCATTTAGAAAAATATCATCTAAAATGTTTCCTGCAGGTTAAAATATGCAAACAATTTTATTCTCACACAATATTACCATAATATTTTGACATTTACTATCGTATTCATAAATTCAGATAGATGCCTTTAACGATGCTCATTAGAAAATTCCAGATAGCTATATGCTTAAGGTTTAAAACATAAGTAGAGACTACGTTAAGTGTATTTCACGTACCTTCATGGATGATTCTCAAGTCCTGTTTGAACCAGTGTCAGGAAGCAAGAGCAATGCTGTGTGCTTAGGAGATCATGGAATGATGAAAGTCCTCATGATTTCCAACCTCACAGACAGCCTTTTCTCTTGAATGAGGGAGATGAACTGGAACAGCCTTCACTCTCTGATGTCAGCTATGATTTCCAATAAAATTATAGATAACTCATGGTTAATAATCAGATCTGTTTTTACCTGGATTCATTTTTATACTATGGCTTCATAATCATTGGTAAACGAGGCCTATGGAGTTACAGCTGTACAAAGTTCTCAGTCCTACATCACGTTGTAACTAACACCAGAATACGCACATGCATGTACTGTATACTAAGAAGTATGGAAGAGAGTCCCAAAATTCTGGACAGCACAGTTCAGAAAATATCATTGCTGCATGGTTGTTTCTACTAGCTAAGCCAAATTATTACTTTTTTGGGTTCAGAAACTATGAGAGTGCTTCCTTGAAAAAGAAAAAGTTGAAGCTTTTTTTCCATAAATACATAGTCTGTCTCTTCTACTTCCTAAAAACCCAAGAGAGAAAGAATGGCTATAATGTTTGCTATTACTTGATGTTAATTTTGTTGAGTTTGTAGATCTGTTTGAAAAAAGCACATAATTTCTTCACATATACTGTAGTATTATTTGGATTTTTGTTGATGGAGGAAAAAGTACATCAATAGATGTACAAAGCTGATGAACATTTTCAATAAATTGCATTCCCCCTCTTAATTGCACTATTTCTTTTTATTGTACTAATATTTTCCATTGGTTTTTAAATGGAGCAGATGTTTTCCCATTAGCTTGGGATTTCTCCTATCAAAATAATAATTTGTCTTTTCTGTCTTTTAGATAACACTTATGGTTGGTAAAACTTAGTGAAATATCTATTCCTCCCTCATGGTGTCAATGTGCTTCCAACCCGATGCTATGTTTCATGCCAAGATAATTTCATGTCACTGACAATTAAAGACAGCGTAAGCGAGTTTTCTTTCAAAAAACACATTTTTGTTTCGTTTTGTTTTGTTTTTGACTTTAAGTGATATAAATTGGAATAGCTTGACTAATCCTATGATATCTTTAATACTTGCTAAGGCCTCACTCTCTGAAGGGTTTTCTTGAAAACATTTTTTTTAAAGCAACCAGAGATGAATATTTATCATACTGACATTTAAAACTGGTTATGAATATCTTATACAAAGTCTTCCATGGACAAATATCAGAGATTCATCCCACCAATACTTCTGTTTACCTCTCTAAAATCTATCAGACAGAGCCAAATCTTAAATTTGCCATAGAAACACAGCAACCGCACTGTACTTAAGAACACCCAGACTCATAAAATTGAGCATGCATTCACTTTGTAAAGGATTTATTTCATGAAGACCACTGGAATTCTACCGCTAGTTACTTTGATGACCTATTTTTCCTTTAAAATTTACAGGTATTTTAAAAATAAAATATTACAAAAAAAAAAAATGAAGCATTTAAAAAGAAATGTATCTACATAATAAAAGAAGGACCATTAGAATAGAGCAAAACTGGAGACAAATTAAATGATCAGTGTTCTCTGTGGAAGATAATGAGACAATTTTGTAAAATTTTTCAGCATTCCCACAAATCAATGGATTGTTGATGGTTAGTATCTGAGCTAGAGACACTTTAAACTTCAGAGGTTTAAGATACTTTCTTTTCTCTCTGAGTTTTTAATATTCCTAATTACATGCCTGTATGTTATGTTAATCAGAACTGCTTTTACACATTATAATTTTCAATTATACTTTAATCTTCTAAATGCATAAATTGTTATGGTATAATGTAAAACTCCAAAGGTGTGTGAAAATGCAGGATCAGAAAACTGAATCATGATTGTTTTATTAAATAACCTCTTTTTCATTACAGATATTAAGTATCTAAATACTTGAGGTGAACAGTAGGTGAGATCAGGAAAAACTGCTGAAAACAGTTATTTTATAAGTCAATGCATTCTGATAAGTGTACACTACAGAGTACTACTAGAGTATTCCAAGCTGCATTTCAGAGCCCCTTCAATAAGAGGGATACATCTGTACATATATATATTTATATATCCAAATACATTCCTTCCTTAACCAATAGAATCCTTTGTGATACCATTTTTACAACAAACGCATTGAGCAATTTTTAACTTAGCATTCCTTTGATACAATCATGTTCCATATGAAAGCATTCAAATGGCAGACCCCTGCATACTAAAAGAAAGAACACATGAATATTTGTTTTTGAGGAATAACATTGTAATTAACATCTGATTATTTCTCTCAAATGCATTAAGTCTTCTGTAGTGAATCTTTTGTGGACTGTTCCTGTAGTCTCCATTACAACTACTACATACGTATCTTTTGTTGACTTCTATGTACTAAATTTAAGTCCATGATTGGTCTCCAGATTAAACTGTTTTACATCTGATGAGAAAAGTCAATGGGAGCTGGTCTAAGTTATTTAATGCTTCTATAAAACACACACAGTATTTTTGAGTGAAAGGCCTTGCCACAAAGATTCTGCTTATTAGGCGAAAAATCTAGCAGTGTTCATTAAAAATATTTTGTCTTTTTTTTTTTTTTTTTACATTCATCAAATTTTAATAATTTATCTGGAATAGATGGATATCTTGAGCTGACATCAAAACTTGATGCAAGACTGAGGCCTGTAAGAACACACTGTGGTTTAAATTGAGAGAGAAGGAAACAAGGGGAACTTGGCAAGGAAAGCAGAAAAGAGGTGTTTAACAGCAGTCTGGATGGATCATCAGCCAACACAACCTTCTTAGTATTCAAATATTATAAAGAAGCCAGATGTTTGTGCAGAAAAAGAAACTGAAGACTTTAGATGCAGACAGATTTACAGTTTTTGTTCCCCATCCCAGTAATACAGGGACTTAACGCATATATTTAATATTCTCTTACATTCTCCACAGTAAAATCTCAATCTGAACTGCACTGTTTTCAGGAAGGGATGAAGTCTTAGCTTTATCAAAGACACCCTTTCTTCAAAAAAGAATACCCCAAGAACGGATTATGTTGCCCAAACCACAACTGTATTACTGGTAATTTCTGAGCACATCGATGATACTCATTCCCAAAAAAGCTCAGCACAGGAAAAAGAAGCTATTGATTTCATTTTCTAGACCTATGAACTGATTATTTCCTTACTTTTTGAAAATAATAGATAAATATACCTGATGACTATAACACAAAGATGAATGTGATTATATCCTTACCTTGATAGAATGGATTAGGTACTTTTCCCTGATCACTTTTTCTTAAAATTTCTTCTCTAGACTCCCAGAGCCAAAGGATTCTCTGGACTCCAGTTCTTGTGCTCCACAAATAAACTTTCATAATAAATCTGCTGGGCTGAAATCTGTCCACAATTCTATTTAATCGGTTGGTTTTCTGATACTTTTCACACTCACATTTCTTTCAAGATGAGTGTCTCAAAGTGAATTATGCCTTGGTACTGCATTAACAGCTCTGTTTGAAAAAGAAGTAAAGCTATAAGAAGAGTCCTGGACAGCAGGTGTTTTTATTTTAATTGCAAACTTCTCCTAGGCACACTGAACTTGATATAGATATATCTTGTTTATCACAATATGCTGTTGATACATTTATCTTTCTTTTCTCTTGCCAATATTATATTGCTACATTGATATAAATTAAACCTGTTGATTATTCTGTGCACCTATGTAAATCAATAAACTTCCTATTTGAAAAACTTAGCAAGATTATGGGAACAATTACCATTAGCTGAGGCCTTTTGACTAATAAGCTTTTATCATTATCCAGAGCAATAAAATAACTCGTTCTTTAAAGAAACAACCTTGATTCCATGGTTGGCAAGACTTTCTACCAACTATAATAATATGTAGGCCAACCAATTTTATGTATATAGGACAACCAAAAGGAAGGTTGGTCGTAGACACTTAATTTGAAGGGTATTATTTTTAGTCCCACTAAGGACTAGTGGCATGAAAACAATTAGGATCTTTTGTCAAGTTAATTAAATTTTACTAAGTGTAGTAATCTCAGTGGGTTTAGTACACCAGAGGAAATGCTAATTAAAACTCAAATTCTTCCTGGTATAATAAGGAGCTCTAATACTAGTAGCAAATGAATGTTTTGCATACTGATAGATATTCAGACACTAATTTTTAACTAGATGAGGGCGAACCCTTAAATGGTTCAAATCTGCTGAAGGCTCACTTGAGAACACCAATAAGTACGTTACATCTTGGAGCAATCCACCTAAGGAACATTAAACAATCTGGAAAACTCTGCTTCTTTCTTAATAGAAATAGTGTCAGCATTGCAGTAGGGCCCAAGCATAAAGCAATTCAAACACAAAAGAAATTTCAATATTTAAAAATCTGAGGCAATAAGTAAAGGTAAACAAACAGCACTATGTTCTTTCACTTTCCATTCAAAATTGTATTTAGCAACTATTTGCACTGTTGCAAAGGTTAAGCTTTATATCAGCATGTACATCCTTACCCTGAGACTGAAAATATGGCTGAAGAATCAAATCCTCTCTTCCTTGAAAGATCATGCGCTTGACTGTAAGAATAAGACTGGTATCACTTTGCATATCTGCTCTGTTGCACTCTTAAGTACTGTGAATATTGATGAAAATCTCTTTGTCGGTTGGCTGACTGCTTAAATTCATCTGCTGTTCTTAGCTTGTAGTCATTTGGGCAATTAATGTTCATCTTGCAACCATTCAAAGAAAGGGTCAAACCTAGGACAGAGGGATGTGTAAATTACAAGAGAGCTGCCTGACCGGGACACAGAGCTGCTCCCTGGGAAGAAGAGTGGCACAGCTGGGAGAAAGGGCATGCTTGCTGCTCTGCCCTCACAACGTGATTGATGGGCTGACACTGCCTCTTCCAGGTCCTAAGTCCCTTATTCTCCTGCCCCTGGGACTAAAGAGTAAAGGCTGGTTGTTTCTCACTAAGGAACCACTGTACATCCTGGCCATGGATTATCTGGGATCCTTGTCAGATAAATGCACACTGCCTAGCTTTGGGGGAAAATAAAAGAGAGCCTACAGTTTATTGTTTGTCTGCTTGATGATAAAACAGAATGGTTTCCACAGCCTGGCAGTACATGGAACACACTTACAATGCAAGGGTCAGAAAGAAACTGAGACTACCTGTGGTGATTCTAATCTCCTTTTGCCAAACCATTACGGGATCAAGTGCCTAAAAGTCAGAAGGCAAAATGTTGATCCCTTTGCTTTTTCCTTCCTTGCCCACTACTACATCGCACTCAGATCTGAGCAGAAGAAGCAGATATATCAATAACATACCATGCTCCCCCACATAACACTCTCGTTTACTGCAGACTTCACTGGTGAAGAGGGGGTAACATCTGCTGAAATTGTTATTAAAATGATTCCCTTCTCCTGTAAAAATATAAAGGAAATAACAATTAAAATCAACTTGTATTGACTTCAGAAAAGAAATAGGTACACTGAGTAAAGTACAGGGTATAGCAGAAAGGCAAAGAGAGTTGTGATAACTCCCAACAGTGCTTTCCCTTTATGTAAGGCACCAGTAAAGATCAAGGAGCAGGAATTTAATTCACATACTAGAAAATAATGTCAAATCCACATCATTTACATCTCCCCCCTTTCTGTTCATAGCTGCCCAGCCGGAAACAAAGTTTTCTCAGTACTGTATGCCACACCTATCAATTTGACACACAGATCAATAAACTTTAAGTCATGGAAGATAATTTTTATGTACATAACTGTAAAACACTCCCTTAATAAGCACTTTCTTAATAAAGTTCTATCATTGGTATTCACTCAAAAGAGATGCAAAGCTCAACAGCGGCCTGCAGAAAGCTTTTTCTCCAACATCAGAGGAATTAAGCACTTTTGTCTGTTCCCAGGTGTTCCCAGTCAGTATAAAAACAATACACTCTATTGTAGTCACTGAAAAACAATGAGCATTTTACTCTATTAGTCTGCTATTCAGCATAAGATTGACAAATTCACAATTTCTAAACATCTTGGGATCTTGAAAGTTTAAAGAAACTTTGCTTCAGAAATGGAAATACCTTCTAATTCATCCTGATTTGGCAGACTGGTGGTCAGTTAGTAAATGCAAAACATAAGAAAAATGCATAATGACATACACTATACATCTTTTTTCTGTTTTGACAAGTGAAGTTTAAATTATTGATAGCATACTTGTAAACATGCTGTTGTGTCTTGCAAATCTGATTTTCTGAGGTATTCTAACGGCTGTTATTGAGTTTCTCAGAAGCAGAGAAATTTTTATAACATCAGAGTGCAGATCAGTGAAGCTTATCTGTGATTAACTATCAATAGTGCAATAAAAAGTTGTGTAAAACTGGAATTCTTCTGTTCTTCACACATAGTACAGTCTTTTCTACTTCACAGCCAGCAACTCCTGCCCATGGCCTAGAACAACTATTAAATCAATAAACACATTTGCTACCAGACATCATTTTAAAAAGTGAGAACAACAACAAAACTAAAGTATTAAATTAACCTAAAGTAAACAGCAATGCAAACAATGAATTCAAAAACATGTTGCCATGTACTAAAGTACAGGGTAGAACAGCATCTACCAGGAATGCTCTGCATATCTGTCCCACAAAGGAAATGTTTTTCTAACATATTTTGAGAGAGAAGCAAAGTAAGATTTTGGTGGTGGTGGTGGTGTTTTTTTGTTTGATTGTTTTTGTTTTTAATCGCTGTGTGATAAGCAGGACACCACCTTAAATCTTCATGCAAAGTAATTGCATCACTCATGTTTGACGAGGAGCAACCAACACCAAAACTTAATGCCCCATTTGTGGAGCACGGCTTAGTTTGGGCTCTAATTCAATATGGTCTTGCATTTTATGTATTTTATGATTAGAGACAGGATTACTTGTCTGGTTAATATTAAACAAAATTGCAAGTGTTTTGCTGATTTGGGGTCTCAGTCGTGCTGTTTGTACTGTTATCTTTGTACCACTTTAACAACCTCGAAAGCAATGCAGTTAATTACTGTGACTCTATAAAAGTTTGCTGTGCACAGAACAGAGAACTTTTTCTTTCAGGGTCCCAATCTGTACTTAACCCCTGAGAAAACACAGAAGATAATCATTATCTGAACAAAGAACACTTTCATTTCACCCACACATGTGCTGCAAGCTATGATGCACACATGACTCAGCTCCGAGCTCTGACTTCAGCGCAGGCTGGAGCTCCACCTGAAGGAATGCGTCATCAATAGAGTTCATCACAGCTTACACAGGCAGCGTTTCCCAGTGCACACTAATTTTTGGGCAAGTAATGCCACTGACATGGCACTGACCAATGCAAACAAGATTTTATTAGAAACATTATCATGGTAGGCAAGACTTAGACTTGGTGTCACTACTAACATATTTTCTGAGAAGTGGAGATTTCCTTCTTTTTTAGAATAGTCACTTCAGGAAATAAATTGAAAACATTGTTTATATGCTGAATGACTTTTTTATCATTGCTCTGTTGCTTCCAAGATAGCTGCAATACTATACTATTTATAATATTAAATATTTTCAGAAGCAAGGTTCAATTTTAAGCCCCTCAAGTCTCCATTCCCCAATTTTTAAATTTCCAATTAATTATATTATTTTAAACATTTATGATGCACGTGCCATTCATCAGATTAATGTAGACTAAGAAGAAGGTCTGTTCTTCAGCTGCTAAAAGTTAAGCTGATGGAATGAGCCCTGATACTTCAACCTTTTCTTATATTCTAGAGTATACGCCTCTGTATAGACAACAAATGATACAAACCTTGCAATTTCAGCAGCAAACCAGAAGTTCCTAGCATTCTCTCCCATCTTTTGAGAAGTTCACTGAATATAAGAAATATTTGAGTGACATCAGAGTTTTTTTTTAATTATAGTTTCTGAAGTTATGCTTTATTATCATAACATTTATATTGTTTTCTCTTTGCAGTTTTCTGGGACTCAAAAGCATGGGAGCCCAATAACAACAGTCTTTAAAGAACAGTAAGGCAAGACACAGGAACTGGGATGTTTCTGAGAGGTTCTCTACCAGCTTCCGGTACCAGACCCTCACGTGCAGTGAAGCTACAAAGCCTATGGAAATACAAGAGGTGATTTTATTCTCTTTAGGTATGTACTGCTATATTACTATTTGGTCTTGAACCAGATTTTAATTCTTCCTGACAGGTCCAGAAAAATATCCATGGCGCATGCAGCTACTCATTATGTAATTTTCAAACTAGAGATTCCCCATATCCTTATTATTATTTACGGGTACCTATATTGCACATTCATACTCACAGAGGTCACGGAAATGCTTCATTATTCCACCTTTAGCAGCAGCCATCAATCCAGTAGAGAAATCAAGCAAGAGCTGCTTTGCTATAATGGCACTGACAGCTCCTTTTTTTTTTTTTTCTCTCTGTACCTAGAAATCAAGAGCTCATTTTCTTATAAAAGTGATTCATAATAGCAGCAAGATGAAGTGAACTGCGCTGAAGACTGATTATCTTAATATATTATTTGCAAGGATACTGAGCTGTCTAATGGACTTAGTTATAATCAGATGATAACAATTGAGTTTATGTATTTTTAATTTACCTTGGACTACATTTCATGTGCCATTCTAGCTCCATGATACAATTGCTTTTAGGAAAATAAAATTTAAATAATAAACCAACATGAGCACAACTATAAATTCAACAGAACAGGGAGATTAGGGAATCTTGGTATCAGTTCCATTTTCCTTTTTCCAGTCATTTTCAACAAACTATTTTCCACCAGGAATTGTGGAAGGGATTTAGAGGATGGTTTCAATAACAATCTGCGTTTTTATATTTAAATATCACTGTTTTCTGGAAGCTACAGTACAACATTGGAGTCTATCCAGTAATCATTTGGTAAAACTATTCAAGTGTTTGAGAGCAGTAATCATTTATCTGAATGAAGGTGGCAAAATGCACTTTTATACTTCTTCAGCCTCCTAATGGTGTGGAAATCGAAATTTTCATTTTTGCTCCAGCAAATATATATAATATCATTAATGATCACCTCCATTGCCTCATTACATCTGCTTCTACCAATTCTCCTGGCCAAGAACTACCTATTCCAGTTCAAAGTAGATTTACTAAGATGATTTAACTATGAGACTCCCCTGGAAATCAGATTTCAGCTCCTCACATAAAATATTCAAAATAAAAACAAAATTAAAACTACATTATCTGCATCCGTAAATTCTTAGCAAGATACTGTGTGGAAATACTCGCATGATAACACTTGGAAGATGTTCATGACTGAAAGGACAGTTGCAGGGATAGATGTCACCAGGATGTAAACGAACTGTGATTTCCCAGCTAATAGAACCAGTTATGTTTATAAAGTCTTTGAGCATAGCAGAAATCACCAACACTGAAATCTGTTACTAAAATATGCTTGAAAAACAAAAATTAAAAAAGTTTTTTTGTACTAGTCAAGTATATTCTTTAAAATATATTTAAAACATTCTTGAAGTCTAGAGTAAATCCTTTCTTATATTTATTGACAAAGCTTTTATCTATGCTTAACTACCAGTTGTGAAAGCAATGCCTAACAAATTAGGCAACCAAGCAATCATGCTTCTAGGTAACATAAGCATTTTGAAAAATGAACTAAATACACATTTTTAGTGATTAGAATTAAAAACAATGTTGCATGACATTTCCTCTAGAAGAGGAGATCAGGCTATGGTTTCTCCATGAAAACAGCTATTGGTCTACACTGGCATTGGTAGGAATGTAGATATGTGGCGCCCTGGGCCAAAATCGAAAGCTGTGCTTCCCTGGTTAGATTTTTATATACAACCAACACATTTCTGCAGGAGCTGAAATTCAGCTTTATCATGCATCATACATCCTGTTCTCATAATTCCTACATCTGTGATATCTCATCTATTCTTGTAGAAACTTAACTGAGAGAATTTAAAGGTCAAGGAATTTTCACCTCTAAGTGAGATATGGATTCTTGTGTGGTAAAAGAGAAAAACAGTATAATGAGAAAAAAACCTGGCTAAATGAACTAAAATAAAAACTCATTCTCTTCTGAATTAGATAATTGATGAGATTATATTTGCTGAGGTAAGTACCGAGGCTAGGACCCATTCTTTAATCTTCTAGAAGAATGAGATGAGTGGGTGTTAATTACCATTCTACATGCTCTCTTCTGCTTGTAAGAGCTTGATAAGTAGAATGTTAATATCTGTTTCCCACTTACATTTTATTGTCTGCCCAGTTTCTTTATTATTCATTTGGCTGTGCTATGTTTTCAACAGGAGTACTTTCAGAGAAGAGAAATATGAATGTGTTGTCCTTGTTGCTGGATGAACCAGGACCATATTTGATTTCACAGAATGGCTTAGGTTGGAAGGGAACTTAAAGATCGTTGAGCTCCAGCCCCGCATTTCAGCATTATTGTACACTACATAACAAAATGTAACTAACTGTATTTATAATTCTCATTAATGTAAAAGTTTCAATGATCACAAGATGCCCCTCTACTTCATATGTAGGGTTAATTTTGTCACAGATAAAATTACAATGGATTAATATAGAGTGTATAGCTAGCATAGTTTACTGTTGAAGAAGGAAAAAACTTCAGCTTCAGAGTCTACAGCTCTCAGCAGAGAATCAATGGAGAAATAGGAAAAAGTCTGATTCCCCCAAGAGTGGTTCTTATCAAACATAAGAATAATATGTGCATATGCACATACACACATATGCAGAATTTACCACTATCTTTCTAAATTTTCACATAAAATGTGGATAAAATGTTGAATTTCAAAGTTTACTATCTGCTCCAACAGATTTTCACCACATTCTAACTTCTTTTCCAAACAATTGTACTTAGTGAAAACAATAAAATACAGTCAACTGCAAAATAAATTTCATGTCCAGCCAGTTCACTGATGTACAAAATTATTTTTCATTATACACTATTTGATTTTTATACTGCCTAGAAAGACCAAATAAAGTCAGGATTTATAGCGAGCATTAATTTTAGTCGGGGTAGAGTGATTCTAACAAAGTTGGAAGCCAAAAGTATTGTGGGCAATATAAAGATTTCAGTGGTAAACTTTTGAAGGCAAATAGACACCTCACAACACACGTTTGAAACTTCTGAACCTTCAACTCTAAGATCCTTCAGTAAAAATGAAATATTTGAATGGGTATCAGATATGTGGGATCTGATTTGCATCAATCTGTGCATTACTGACACAAGACAGAAAGGAAGGACTCTTGGAGAAGGATGCTCTGCTCCTCCCAACCCTCCTCCATCCCGCAGGCCAGTGTCCTCCCTTGCTTTCACTCTAGAGTGAGTAAAATCATGTTGTTCATATAAACAAACTTTACACTCTCCCCACTAAGCCAAAAAAGTAAAGAAAATGTTGGGGGTTAGCTGCCTTTCAGATTGCTAGATGCAGTGCAAAGCAGAGGGGGAGGGACAAACAGTTGTTAAATGAAGCAGGGAAGGAAGGGAGCCCAGCTCAGAGGTGGGTGCCTTGCTGCAGCTCCCGCTCCTGGGAGCATCTCGGAGAGGCTTTTCTGAAAAGGGCTGGAGCACAGCCAGAGTGAATAATAACTCGTGTAGCCTCTGAGCACTGCTGGAGCCACTAAGTATTAACAAACAGAATTAACATTTACAGGTTAAAGATCTGTTTGGTCGGTGGTTATTTTTCAACATTAAATATAATTTACAGCTGGCTGATTTATGGGCACGGAGTCATTTAGGATATTAAGCAGTACCTAGTAGCTGCTTCATAGCTGCTGAACAGCTTCAAGTCTTCCGCTCAGCTCCCTGTGTCATCCCTCTTAAACAAAGGCACCATTAATAAACTGCTCTGCATAGAACAAAAAAGGACTGAGCACTGCAGCCTCATTTCAGAGGTAATAGACTTAATAATGAACAAATGACACTGGCATAGTTTTAAGCTATTATTTTTAGTAATGCATGTGCCCTTCTATAGCTCTGTATGTGGTAAGCCTAGCTCAAGAAAAACATTCCACGGTTATTCACATCACAGTCTGTTTTGTGATACTTTTCTGTAAAGAGCTCTAGACAAAAGCTTCCAAAGGACTACGTGCCAAGATCAGAGCCTGTTATTACTTAAGAAAATATTGCTGAAATCGATGAGAACTGGTGCAGGAGGGGGAGCAGAAACCAGGGAAGAAGTATCTCCGGGTTTCACTCTAATCTGTCTTTAAAAGAAAAATGCATCTCATGTTCACCCTTCACTTATTGTGTATTGCTCGAGTGCAATAATTGAGAGAGAAAAAGAAAAAAAGAAAGAGGAAAAATAAATTCATATATCAGGTTTCCTTATAAACCTAAAATCTTGGCAGACAGCATACAAAACTTAGAATTGCCAAATATTTCAAAGGAACTTTTGGGATACGTAGTGAGTGAAATTTAAAGCATCTCCTGGGATCTGCATAAGGATTTATGGTAGCTATTTGAAACCAAACTAAATATAGAGGTTTTGCATAGATCCAAGCCCAAGTCAGACAGTGCTGGCAGTTCAAGCTGGCTTCTCCTTTGAGCTTTCAATTTTGTTTGAATGTGAAACTCTAAGCAAAACTCAGGAGATGCAAACGCATGCAGACAGCTTCCCCCGAAGTGCTAACTAACCCAACTGAACTTCAGTCTATTTAAAATCCCGCAGGCAAACACTTAGCTCAGAACAGTTCTTTAGTCACTTAGATACATAAATGGAAGATAAAATGGTAGAACAGCATTCAACCACACAAAAGCATATTTAGATAACAATGAGAAAGTCCCCATGTTCCATACAATCTCAACAAAGGGCATCGTATAACATCCTCAAATGTCTCTACAAGCTGTGATGGCATCTGTGAACTACCTTTGCCTACTAGATTGTTCCCAGAAACCTTGCTCCATGGTTGTACATCTCTAAGATGACCCAGTTTTAAGGAAATTTTGGGTAAGGGGTACATTCTCCTGGTCTTCATTGCCATAGCCATGACTTCTACGGTGATATGTCAGATAGGAGCCCAAAATGCTGTAATGCTGTTAAAACCCTCCT
This sequence comes from Pavo muticus, assembly GCA_016647715.1. Taxonomy (NCBI): domain Eukaryota; kingdom Metazoa; phylum Chordata; class Aves; order Galliformes; family Phasianidae; genus Pavo; species Pavo muticus. Next base: position 2,079,116 of record JACDJE010000035.1, on the reverse strand, counting down.
TGGGGTCATAGAAAACTGGAAAGAGATGACTTGAAACTAGGATGGTTTCATTGTGTCTTGCCAGTTATCCATAGCCTGATAAGCCAAGGATGCACCAGACATGTACATGCAGACGCTAATGAGAGTTAGCACATAGCACAGTACTAAAACTATACAGCACAGTCTGTTGGGAAGAGGAGAGGACCACCAGTCTGTTTCACACCAAAGAGGGACAGCTGGCCAGGGACTGTTCGGTTCAGGGTAACTAACAAGTGAGTGTGTGAAATATCAGTGTGATGACTGCTGACAGATTGTTTTGCTGTATCTGTACAGACCATTGACACGTTAGCAAGCATTCCTGCTGTTCTTTGCTCTGCTCCCCTCCCATGGTCATCCTGATCCCATAAAACAACAGCTCTTGTTGTAACAAAGACCGTGCATCACACAAAAGTACTAAGTGGCAAAAAAGAAAATCATTTTATGTAGTAAACTGCTGCTTCTACGGAAATAGGCTATTTTCACAACACCCAGAAAGCAAGGAAATGCCAGAGGAAAGAGTAGGGGTAACAGCATGCTTGCTCTGCAGGTACAAGGGCTATAGCAAGAGAAGTGTCCTTTTTTGGGGGCTTCTGAAAAAGGAGCTTGGCCATACGGTTGCTGTATTACTGCCTCTGCTTTGCAATCAGCCTAACAGGGAGGATCACACCACAGAAACAGCCTCATCCTCTGCTGCCAGTTCTCAGATGGAATCTGTCTTCAGGGCTTCGTTTTGAGCTACACTTCTGATGAAAGGGCTACAACCTTAAGAACTGTTACAAAGCAAAATTAATTTCCATCATAACAACCATTCCTCTGTTAACAGATGGGCAGCTGAGAAAACGAGGGTGTTATTTGTTGAAGGTCACAGAGGAAATCTATGGCAGAACCATGGTTTGAACCCAAATCTCTAGAGTCCAAACCAAATGCTTTAACCCAAAAGCTATTCTTTTTTCTTCAAATAGCCCAGCTGGCATGCCGCGTACTCAGTACAGCAGGTAGGGGCTGACATTCCAAGTCCTTTCAATTGATATTATTAGCATCTAGCAACAAAGACATGTGCAGTGGAGTATTGGCAGCCAAAGGGATAAGTGATGATTGTAAGATAAAGTGTTTGTGTTTCCAGCCATCTGTTTGCAAATAATCCAAACTATTATTTTTAGGAGTGCTGATTCTGACATAGCTGTATTTCTGGTGTAGGGTGGCTCCCTTCTAGTGGATGGCTGAGAAAAAGCATTAGCTGCTAGCAGAAAACAGAAACACAGTACTTTATATACTCCTAATGCACCCTACAGAAAAAGTACAAGAGTTTTACATCACATTTCTAGCTAAAAATAACCACAACATCTGGATGACAAAAAATAGCATAGTGCATTAAAAAAGCAAAGATGAAGGCGAAACATACAGGATCTTAGTATGCAGAAGCTTTTGTTTTCTAAATTTTACATATCTCATTCTGGAATTGCTTTTATAAGAAATACATTTTCAACCAACGTTATCCCACATAGTGTACCTGGTGCTGCCTTGCTTTCCTAGCACTCACACACAACAATATAACTCCTACCAAAACAAGACACTTGAGCATCCAAGTAGCGTAACAGGTATTAGTTTTGGCTCCTTGTGCGCTATGGGAAAACAACAATAGCTTCGAGAGAAGACCAGATGAGAGCAAGGAAGGATTGACTGCTTGGAAGAAAGTACAGGTGCTGCCAGGAAGTCTCTATTTTCACATACGCGGAGCACTTTTCTCACTTGCAGAAAAAAAGGCAAAGTGAAAGGCATCTCCCCCCTACCCAAAGGAGCAGGTCAGGGACTGAAGCCTGTGGGTGAAGACCAAGACTGAGGGAAAAAGAAAGGTCCCTAGATGGTGAGTTTTGTTGGGAACTTTTTGTAAAATTGAGCTGACTTTTTCTGGGAATACTGCAGGTCTTCTCTGCAGCAGTTGGTTGAGCATTCCTCCACAGTGTCATAAACTCAGTGTGACTGTTTCATTCCAGTAGACCAAAGTACCCTCTACGTGTTATAAATCTATAAAGTTAATGGCAAAACAAGTTGTACGTTCTGATTTATTGTCTGCTTTGGCTCAAACCAACAGAACTATACATTCAGGGGGGAAAGAAAACATGCTGTCTCTGTATTTATAACCTTGTCATTTAAACCTTTGGCAGCCTTTCAGCTGCTCCATATGTTCACTGTATTAAGCTTTACCATAGAAGGAACTAAGAAGAAAAGTCGAAAGAAAGCTGATATTGTATGGTTTAAAAGTCTGGCAGTAAAAATAATAATCAAGCAAAATTTCCAATAACAGCCATTCTGTGGTACCTCTGCTGCTTCAAAGAGCATGTAATGGAACACCGTCATCCTTAAGCATTGCTAGCAGACTGTCTTCAGACAAGAAGGCTTAGGACACACACATCAAAGCTGCCGTTACCCTTGTGCATAACATAAATAGAAGAACTTGATTCAGAAGGTAATACCTGAAAGAGACAAAATTCAAATTTAGAGATTGTAAAAATTCTACACTATCTGAAGGACAGTGTAAAACAGCAAAGAATGAAAATTATTTTGGAAGAAGGTTTGGAAATGAATAACAATAGGTCTTCTACAATCTAATGTTATAATTTATAGTTATTCAAGTATTCTACTATGTCTAAATTGACTATGTCTATGTCTAAAGACAACCTAAATTTATATCATAGATATACTTTTAAATTACCAACATCAACAGTTATCTGACTGATATACAAACATCCATCTGCAGACGGGATACTTCTCCCAGAAGCACTCTCTTCAGACAGAATTCCTAGCACGTATCCTGCTAGGAAGACAAACAACATGAAAAAGCCCCACTTCTCAGGCTGAAGTGTAATCTCCTGTCCTTCACATTTCTATCAACAAAGTTTTGAAGATGAAAAGGTTTACGATTGTTACTTAGGTGTTGAACCTTTGCATTTGTGCTTTGAGATGTAAAATTGTTATCATCAACAAATTCTACTTTTTTACAGTATCACGAGGATTCCTTTTAAAACACACCAGCTATGGACAAGAGACAACTGCAACAGCTCCAACTTCCACCCATTGCCTCTCAAAGACCTGTGGCACTTCCTGAGACCTTGGGGCCTTCACTTCCAGAGAACAAATCAGAACTGTTTCCTCTATGAACTTTTCTGCTTTAAGATTAGAATGAAAAGTAGATAATTACATAGTTGCCTTTAAACATTATCTATGACCACGTGCAGTGTCATTAGCAGCCAAGGTTGCCAATCTTATGCAGTAATTCCTTGCTTCCTTTGAAGAAACTGAGCCTGGAGCACGATCCTAGTGCTACAAAGTGAGAAAATAAGATGCTTTTCTATGATAAATTTTACTGATGAGATGAGTGAAACGGTGGTATAATTAATATAAGAAAAATCCAAAAGTTTTTGTAACTCAGTATTTTTCCTCACCATCAACTCCCCGAATTGTTTCCCGTCAATAGCCACAGTGTAAGTGGATAGCTGAAATGCTGGGTTAACCTGCTACCCTGGACAAGAGCTAAACAAATTCTGATTTTCTCCTTAATATCCAACCATTTCCCATTCAATTTCCCTCTTGTTTATGACATTTTCCTCTTCACAAATTGTCCTTGTTACTTCACTGAAAGCACATAATGGATAACTTAACTGAGCAAGTTAAGCTAGAGTCATGCTTAGAAAATACCTCAAGAAAAAAGAAGCAATCAACCACTACTCACTGATTTTGATACACTGCCAAGCTTTAATACCCAAAAGAGGGTCTGGTGAAGCAATAGAACTTTCGGCAAGGTCAGTCATCTAGAAATGGCTACCCAGCTCTTCTGCGCGATTCAGCTGCCTTGTCACCTACTGCATTCTAAGCTTTTCAATATTATTGATACTGCGTGAAACGTTTAATTGTCTTTCACATTCTTTGACACTTTTGTCAATTCATTAAGTAGGATGAGAAACTCTTGAATTATTGTTTTAAATAACTTATAAGGAAGAAAAATAAAATAATTTTAAAAAGCACAGCAAAAACAAATGCTTGTTTTCAATTCTTCCCAGTGGAATTCATCTGGTTTCTATTAATCAGAGCATTCATAATTTTGTTGACATTTAGACATATTTTTGCTGTGCGATTATGGGATAGTATTTTATGAACACACTGCATTTGCCTTGAAAATCATTGCAATCATATCTTGACTGGGAAATAAATCAGGCAGAAGCACAGCATAGAAAAAACTGATTTAGAACCTACATTAAAGCCTCATACCACATCTGTGATTTGTAGCCTTTCCTGTTAATGAATCTAAAAAAGAAAATCTACTACTCTCTATTAAAGTATCCTTAGGTAAATATCACTGTGAGACTTTATTATATGATGTGTTATGAATCACCTTTGATCACATCAAGCAAATAGGTATCAGTACACGTGGATGTCATCCATTATTTAAAAGGAAATACTTAAAAATTAAAACAAATTAAACCTATCCAAACTTAAATCACTGGAGCAGCAGATAGAGCAGAACTGACAGGTTACAAACATTATTAATACTTAGGCTTGATTCATTTTGCTTTTGCATGCCAAAACAGTCTGGATTAAATTGTTGTTTTAAATACTTGTGTCTTCTGAAATTCAAAGCAACTTGTCAATGAAACATGCAATTTGTCAGCACTCTAATTATCTCTATGCTACAAAAATATAAATTATAAATAGATCTCAATGTAAATGTTTATCAGTCCATTTTTTTTGAGAAAATGGTATATTAGTAACGAATGTTGGATCAAATAATCAGAGTCTGAGTAAAAAATGCTTAATTCATGAGACAATTACACAAAACATTTCTAGTAATTAATAGAAATTGAACATCTTATTATATTATGGCTGTAAATCACTGTCTTTTTAGCTGGATATGGGAAACATTTAAGTAATTAAACACAAAATAGTTCATGAGTTTATACTTTTCACGAAAGCAAAGGATATGATTGCATTTCCAAACTTTAGCATTTGTTCTATATGAACACTTCCCAGAAGGTGTTGTTTTTCAAACCATTGCCCTATTGTCATTTAAAAAACACTATTCAGCTTCATCAGGACCATGTTTCATATATATCATTTTGTTTAGCTTGTATGTGGTCAAATTTGCACTTCATTTATATAACAAGTAAAATCCAAAAACGTATTCAACTACTGCCCGAGTTTTATTAGAGGACTTTTGGTGTGGGAATGGTTACTGGTTGAAGTATTTGAAAAAACACAATTCAACTGTTATTGTGAAAGAATAAAATACATAGCACTAAGGAGCTTTCATAGTGCTCTTTGCAATAAATGTACAGCTATGAAATCAATTTATGGGGCACAATTTCGGTCAAGGAAGAACTCTATGTGAGGCAGAAAATTTATTATTGAAGTTAGATGCAAAGTGTAATTTCCCAAATACTATCTGGTATCTTAAAACACTAGGGAAGAAGCATCTGCACAAAAGTATTCATATCTCCAAAACAGCAGAAGTAATCTATAAAATAACAAATTGCACCAGCCAGGCTCAGTTCCACACTGAGACACACACAAAATCTTTTTACTTCTGCTTATACAAATTACCATCTTGTAGTGGGTAAACTCAAGCTAATGAAATAAGCTGATTATGACCACAAGGACTGCTTTACTGTCATAACATCCTCCTTTTAATTGCTTAATAGTCAAAAACAATGCTACCATATAATGCCAGGCATATGAAAAGAATTGGTATATGCACACAAATGTCACACTTCTGGGGAGTTTCATATCACACCCGTGCACGTCTGTAGATAGTCTGCACACATGCAATGTTTCCAAACAGCTCTTATCCTTCTACAACCTCACATCCTTCTTTCCAAGAAAGTTTTGGTTGTTGTTTTTAACATTTTTCCAACAGACATGCCTAATTTTATGAGTAAAACCTGGAAATTTAGTGTCTGATCCTCAGTCTATCTGAAAAATTTCCGATTTAATTATGCCATCTTTCTGCTTACTTCTCTTCAAGTACACCAATAGAAATATTGCTTATTGGAAAGGTATGCCAAGATTTCCCAGGGTTGATGGTGCACCTCCCACAACAGCTAATCTGCAGTCCTTTTCAGTAATCTATGATACACAAGTTACTGTCAAAAGTTGTTTTGGTGCATTCAATATTTGATTCACAACAGAAATAGAGATTGAAAAGACAACTGTAAGCTTACCATTACTTTACATGTATTTAGAAACAATTCAATTCTCTCTGCATTAACAGAACAGCAGATTACTTTAGATGATTCTTTACAACCAGAAGCAAATGTTAAAAGTAAGACTTTCTCCTTTTGCAATCTGGGCAGTTAGAGGTTTTCCCCTAAGTTATATACTTATTAGAAAGGAATTCCAAAAAGTAGTTGTGAGAATAGGAATGCAATATTTCAAAACAGTGGATTAACAGCAAAGCTTTGTCTTCTGCAAGCAAAGACCCATGACCTCTCAGCTCAATTACGCTATGAAATATTTACTGAAGATCTGCAAATCTTATACAAAGGAACCCCTATCTTTGAAATTGACACGACACAAAATACGTTGAGTGCAAATCACTGCTGTCCAGTAACAGCAGAACGATAAATACCTATTACCACATCTAAAACATAAATGGATGATAAAAGGTCTTTTATTATGGTTGTTGTTTTTGGTTGTTTGTTTCAAGAACATTTGTCTAAAAAACTCTGAAAAATCATTTGATAGGGTGGTGTGAGATTTCTGTATTAGGATTTTCTTTCCTATACAGTAGTTGAAGAAAGAGTATTTATTCATTCAGATTTCAAAAATTGAGGGCTACGCTGGTTTAAAATGCAGTTAAAACAGGAAAATGTTCTTGGATATTCACACTGCCAAACGTGGCACCACAGGCAGAGAAAAACAAAAAAAAAAGTTGGCAATTGTTCTGTTCATGATTCTTCCACCATCACTACCAGTCAGTCTTTATAAACAGGTAACTCTCTTCTAGACATCTCCCCTTCCTCAAACTAGTTTCACAACAGTGGTACCTGTTAGCATCTACCTTGCAAGGAACCTTATTTCTTGTACTGTTGCTTGAGGATAATTTAAATTGCTTCTTACCCGCAGGCTCTTAAATGTAATCAATACCTACTAACAGCATAGACTACCAGTCAAAGAGGGTTGACATATTTTCATTTGACCTTTATGAGCAAACCCTCTTAGCAATGACACCTCAGTGTTTAACATCAGCAGGTTGTTCCTATGCTATTCATCTTTGGAGAAGCTACAAGACCAACAAAATCAATGGCGAAAAGGACAGAATCTCATCCTTGAAGTGTGGATTAAAGAGTAGGTTATAAAAAGCTGCAACAGGTAGGTTTTCTAAGTACACAAACTACATCCACATATACCCAAATATGCTATTACCAATGAGGCAAGCTGGCAGGGTGCAAATTTAAAACATTTCACTTGCAGAGCATCACTGGGATCACTCTTTCCCCGTATCAGTGCGAGTCAAACATCTTTCATAGGTTCTCAGTTTTCTAAGACATTTTGACACCACTGAGTGCTTTCTTGATTACAAACAGTTAATTCTATCCACTTATGTCTTTCATTGGAAGACCCAAAATGTCAATAACTCTGTTTGTAGCATAACAGAGCAATTAATATTTGTGCAATAATGACATACTCAGTTGTTTGCATAGAGCTTTTTGCAAAGCATGAAACACCTGACAGATTTCAGCAGCAAACACTATGGCTACGAATCCTATGCACTGGCAACAGATGGGAGAGAAAAGGTTAAGCCGAGAAAAGTCAAATCTCCACTGATTCCTTGCACCCATCTGCAAATGGCGAGTGCTGCAGCAAGGAGCAAAGTGCTGTCTGTGAGATCTGCACCAGACCCAGCTCGCTCTGCCCAGAGAGACACATGCAGCAGTTATTCACTGGCTGCTACCCTGTAGACTGAACAACAGACACCATTGTTGTGCAGCTCAAATATTCATCACTTGGCCAAGATGCAATTTATTATAACATCAATTAAATTACACGATGTCCAATATGATGTGAATTTTACAGCAGTATCTAATGTTATGCTGTGAATTCTCTTTATTTCCACATTGAAAACCTCAAGGTAATCACAGGAAGAAAAATAACCAACCATATAATCAAATATTATCTTTTACAACCAGAAATAGATTGCATCCCTAAAGCTGAATTACCATGCATCTTATTCTGCATTATTTTGTGCAATTACTTCTGTGATTACCAGTGTGATAATGTTGAGATGAGTTTTCAACCTTTCAGCATTAGACCTTTATACACAAATATGTTTTGGAGAATAGTAAATGATTTAATAGTGCATCCATAATAGTAGCAGTAAAAATTATATCAGCGCTATAACTGAGCTAATGGTGAATCTGATGGAAAGACAAGATAACAAAGGAGAAACGATGCAGTAAAAATTGCTTTGCTTTGAGTCCAAACGGTAAAAGTAGCTTGAGTAGTCTAGGATTTCATGTGCAGTTAGTTTCCAAAAGGAAAGATTTGAATATAATAAAAAGACATTAAGTAACACATGAGTAAAAAATGAAAAGAAAAAAAAAAACACCACAGGATTATTTCACCTATACTGTCACTCTTTAAAATTACTGCCATCAGGAGGCTTTCACAATTTTGGAAAACTTGCTTGAGATGTTTTTCTTCTTCACTTCAGAAAAGTGTCTTAAAGAGCGTGAAATTCTTCATCTAGTGAGAGTAATTGGAAAGGTTCTTGAGCATGCAAGAAATATGAAATAAAGATGCCTGATTAGAGATGACAAATTGGATGCTGGATAGCAGTAATGAAAGCTACTGTAGATAATATGCAGCAGAAAAAAACATCTCTTATGTGATTTTCATATTAAAATGTTAAAAAAACCCTCTTCCTTTCATTACTTCACTTAACATTTCCAAATGTCTCTATCACTTTATTTATTTTACGCACTAGATTAAAGTCAGGGGCAAGCCTCTCTGCTCTGTTATAAATAACAACATTAGTTTGAAGAGAGCAAAAAAAAAAAAAAACAAACAAGGCACAGACTGGCCAGTGCTTAGGCTAGTTTTGAATATTGTTTCTTTATACTTCTGTTGAGAAGTATGAAGACAGGTTTTGCTATCACCAAACCTGTTGGAGGTTTGACTTCAATTTGGAATGACGTAATTCTTGCTGAAAAAAATACGTGTAGCAATCTGTGTGCCTGCTTCGAGGGACAGAGATAGCAGAGGGAATGAGAGGTGTTTGCCAGCGATGTCATCAAACCATTCAGCTACATCCTCAGAAACATTATTTTTTCCTAAACAAAAGAAAATGTTGTACACTATGGAATGATGCTGGTATTTGAGTTTCAGTCTCTGTACCACTCCGAGTGTACCCTGTTCTTTCAAAGTGCAAATGCCCTGTGTGCTGCTCATCTCTGTGCAAGGATGCTCAGCAGTTGCTGGTTTAGATAGGTTCAATCCCTCCACTTTGCTTCCATGAACAATGTGCAGTTCTTACTGTGTGTGATGACAGCAAGGAATGCTTGCAGGTTAATGCTCCTCTCCCTTTATATAACAAGAATTAACATATGGTGCAAGTTGTTCCAGCGACTTCAGGTCTCATATGGCACAAAAATGTCAGAAAGTACTTCTGCAGCAAATCTAAGCCATAACGTTGCTGTGTCACCCGTTCCAGCTCGGCAGAAGCTCTGTGCTTGTGCTCACCTGCGGGCAGCAGGGCCGGCAGCCCACGTGCAACTCCATGTGCATTAGCAGTGTGCGGTTGGCATGCTGTGGGGCTTCTGCACAGCCCAGCTGTCAGCATGTGAACACAATGCCATCTGATGTGGCTTCAGCTTTAAAGCAATGGATCATTTTGATAACAGCAGGTAGGAGTAGGAATTACCCATAAAACACCACTAAGCACCACCACTGCCTGGAAGCTGAGGTGCTGCATGCTGCACGCAGTGGGTATGAGTTTGCCAGAAGCACCCCTGTTAAACCCCACAGAAATTACTGGAATACTTTTGAAATCACATCAATGATCTAAACAAGTGAAAACATTCCATAATCCTCCCACCCACGTGTCAATTCACATGCTTGTCTTTTCTTCAGGTATTTATTTAAATAGGCATGAAAAGGAACAGTACACAGCTCCATTCTAATACCGCTCAAATAAATGTATCGTTGGGTTTTTAGAAGTAAAAAACTTCTTGTGCCTTTATATTAATCCCATTGAATGGCTGAAAAGATAAAATTCTGCCATTCAAGAAGCCAAGATTATAACGACGACTATTTTTTGTCAATAAATTCCAGCACAGAATTGCATACATGAACTTCATGCGCTGGTGCAGATTACACCTGTGCCAGTGATACGCAGGATAAGTTCACTGTTACATGTTAGGAAAAGCCTCTCCAAAAGAGTGGTTGGGCATGGGATCAGTCTTCCCAGGAAGGTGTTGGAGTCGCCATCTCTGGAGGTGCACAAGAACCATACAGATGTGGTTCTTAGGGATATGGTTAGTGGGCAATATTGGTGGTAGGTTGTCAGTTGTACTAGATGACCATAGTGGTCTTTTCCAACCTTAACGATTCTATGATGCATGGATGGAAAAATAGCACTGAAATGCTGAGTGGAGTGGCACTTCTCATTTTTTCATTCTTGCTCAGTAGGATGGGAGCAAAATAAAGAAAAGCAGATAAAAACATATACTATTTTATTCTCTTTTCCTTCCCTTAAACTCCTTCTTAGAAAATCCCTGTCACACAGCATGCTGCACACAACCAGCAGCCCTTCAACTCATCCTGACCACAGCTGTGAAGACCTAGCACATAGGTGTTGGCCACACATCTTCCATAAGGATTATCATAGTGCAGTGTTTTCATGCCCACTTACAGAAATGGACAAAATAAATCCTCTTCCAAAGGGGATCAGCAATAGCAGCAGAGACAACACTGGCACGTCCATTCTCAAATGAAGCAATAAGAAAGCCTGCATTCCCTGTAGGAACCAGAGGCAGCTTATTTGGATGGGAGCTGTATGAGGCAGGGAAACGCAATAGCTGTAATACAGCAATGAGGGATTCCCTGAACTCCTGGAGCAGAGGAGAGACTGAGCAGAGAAATACTTCTTTGAAATCTTTGTCACAATTTCTCTGTTCACCAAATCATGTCATACTGTACCCAAACACTGCCTTCATTGAGGCGATGCATTGTCTGACAAGATGTTCATTAGAAACGAAGCTCTTGCTAGTTATACAATTTTGAAAATTGCAGCAGAAAGCTGCCTGGAGCTACAGGGAATGCAGTAGCCATTTCTGCATGCATTGTTCATGTGTTTTTAGAGATAAGGGAGGCCCTTTAAAGCAGCTAAAAATTTAGTCACACCCTTTACAGGTGACACAACAACTGAAAAGCACCCCGATCCACCCCAAGTTTGGGTTCAAATTTCTATATCCTATAATGGGACCGTATGGTTTTTATACTAGAATGAGTTGACTTAATTGCAATGCATCAGCATTAATGGCTGGCATTCTTCTTGTTAGCACCATACATGTGCACAGTATAAAATACCTTGTATCATAATTTATGCACAATAAAAAGCATACGAATGCCCCACAGTCCTAATTTGATTTAATATCTTGAAACAAGGGAACTGACCAATAAGATTCAATAACGTAAATGGTCATGAATCAGCAAGAGACAGCTGGAAATTTTCTGGTCTGGCACACAAAAATCAATGAAGAATATCACACAAGTTTGTTTTTTTAATTTTTTCTCAGCTTAAATATTCCAGATTTTGCACTTTAATCGTGGGTTCTTTATTCCGGTATTCTCAGATAAGAAATAAAATATCCAGAATAATATTTTGAGTTGGAACTTTTCATGAAAATATTGTTCATTGCTGCAAAAAGCATTTGGTAGTCAAAGAAGATCTTTGCTAGGATATAATATTTTTCTCCACAAGTAAACAGTCTAATTTTGTTCTCAGAATGATTCACAGCATTTTTTTATAACTAGATATGTGATAATATTTGACAAGCACTGTCTTTCCTGCCTGATGTGCCACAGTAAAGGGTTATTGATCCAGAACAATAATACCTAGAACCTTAAAGCCTGACACCTAAATTAAAATGAACTTCTTGAGATCAACATTTCGGCGTACAGACCATTTACACTTGCTGCCTAAATCCAGTTCTGACTGCAAGGGCAGTGAGGTTTTCAGTCATCTGAGATTTTGAAAAAACATTGTTTGCTTTGAACTAGAACCCCACAATGAAAACAAGCATCATATGTTGAAGCCATTAAAAATATTATTTCTTCAAAATAGTAAATTTAACTTTACTAAAACTGTAAATAGAGAAAAACACACAAAGGGCATGCTGAACATCACAGGAAATTGAAGTAGCTACTTTTGCATATGCCATCTTTTTTTTTTTTTAATATATATATTTTTTAATATTAATACCGAAGAGCTCATTTATGTGTTCAGTATTCTAACTTGTAATAAGTAAAAAAAAAAATACTTATTTTAATGCAATTATCAATAATTACAGATAATTAAGCTGCAGAAAGATTAGGTAATATTTTTGAGCAAAATAATAAATAGTTAGACAAAACAAGCATGTATTCTGTGTGTTACTGCCATTGACGATTAAATAACAATGTTTACTCTGTCTTTAATATCCATTAATTCAGGTAAACAATACTGTCTACTTTGGATTAGTTTTTTTTGACATCTTTGTCTTCTCTTTCAGAAATACAGATGACATAATCACAAAAATTAAGCGTGTTTTTAGTGTTAGTACTTGTTCACATGGCATACTCTGGGATAAGACTCTCTTTATCATTTAATTCACCTGAATTGCTATGACTTACTGTTTTTAAACAAAAAGTGCTGGAATGCCCTTGGTACCATGAAGATGCATCCATGATTTCTCATGAAGATGTCAGAAGGATATGCCTCCACCAGAAATGAAAGAGCCTACAGGGAAATAAAAGGGAACAGAACTGAATATCACACAAAGCTTTATCTGCTTTTCCCCTTCATATTCAGAGGTGACCATATAACCTTGCGATTAGATTGATCTCTGTCATTTGTTGTATGTTTAAAATCTTTAGAATTCTGATACAGAATTACTGCACAGATGCTGGGCTGTGATGGAGGTTAATAAAAAAGGAAAACACCGCCTGAAAACAGATGTTTGGATTTTGAAGCACAAATATAGCTGACTCTCAGCAGATAAACCCAGATTTCAGTCTAAGGGATAAGAGACCAACATTCCTCCTTTAATCTGATTTGGTATACTCACTAGTATCCAGATAAGATAAAAGCATAAAGGATCAAGGTTCTTTCTTTTGAACGATTAATCAGTGTTTTTTTTTTATTATTATTATTTTCTTCTACAATACTTGGAGCATCTGTGTATCTAATAGAAGACAAATCTCATATATAATAGGGCTTCTAGGATTTACTACCAATTGCTTGTTTAAAAAATAAAGAGGTTGGCAACAGCAGAGTTGAGCTTTAATGAGTTTTCATGAAAATTTTCCCAACTAATTAAAGCCTACATGTAAATATACACCTTCAAAGTTTTGAAGAAGATATATCTAATAGGTAGGAGTGGGCCACAACTATAAAGTTGTAGCCACTGTATTTCCCAACATATAAGAGAAAACTAACATATAAAAGTAAATAATTACTACTTAAAATGATAATTAATAAACATGGTGCCAATGTTCTTATCAGTCTCCTTCACATAGAATATTTTTGCCACTGGCTACAGCAAAAAAAGCAATTAACGGGAATTTTGTGATATGCAAGTGGACAACTTATGATGTCAACACTCACAAGTTTTTAAGAACATAAACACTGACCTTTACTTATTTTAAAGAGAACTTAGGACACCATCCAAATGCACACAACTCCGTCAAACAGACTGAGATTTGGGCAATGTGCAGGAAAATCAACAGAGAGGGCAAAAGTAGTGGTTTGCTCATGGCCCGCAGGATGACTGACCAAAGAGACTTCTAACTTGAGTACTCTAAATGAGTTTCAGCTAATGAAGGAGGAGGAGCTGACTTAGTAGCGCCTTAACAGATTTGCTTTTTAATTTTCAACAATTGTTATCTAATTTGTAAAATTATTATACACAAAAGTACTACACATCAAATTCATAAATTGTGACACTGATAAATATAATTTAAGTTAATATAATTAACTATTAGTTAAATGTCTATTTGCTAAATGAACAATTAAGAATCGTATTTTAACATTTTCAGCAATGTTTGAAAACCAGAAGGCTGAAATAAGCTGAAATAGGATCAGAGGCTGTGTTGCAATTTCTATTACTCTATGAAAACAAGGAATCAATGTTAATTATTTAAGACCATATCTGTAAGTACCACCAATAGCATAGCTGTGTGCATAGGTGCATATTCTAGAATAATTACAGTAAGACTGAACATTGTCTTTACTTCAGGGATTGTAACAGACTGATATAAGATAACACTGCAATATCTTCAGTACTCTGTTTACTACACTGCTGTTTTACGGAAAGCAAACAGCGGGATTCTATGGACAGCCTACTGATACATTATTGATGCATTCCATAAGCTATAAGAAAAATAAGGAAGCTCTGAAATTAAGTCAAGAGTGAATTTGCTTAGTTTATTCCAATAATTACATTTTCCCAACTTTTGTGCCATCTGTGCGTATTGCACAGGAAAACCAACACAGATTAATAAAGTGTCTACTGGAGTGGGGGCTCTAAAGGCTTCTAGCCATTGGGGATCCTCCTGTGAGGCCTCCTGTGCAGATGCATGCTCTGCATTTGCTTTTCCTTGTGTTGTGATGCTGACATCTTTCTTGTGAGTCTCTGCAGAGAGACACATGGTGAAAATTTCATTTATTTTGCCAAATAAATGAGAAGTAAATCCACTGGCATTGGTATAGAGCTGATGACAGACAGCTACAGCTTGACAGTGAATAACTGAAGTGCTTTTGAATCAGGGCTCTGATTTTCTCAAGGATCAGTTCAGAAGCCTTTCTTCCCCACACCTGTTCCGGAGGAGGTGGCAGGTATGTCAGAAGGAGATACTGATGGACAAGGTCAGACTCCCTATATCACATTCCAAACACTGAAGAAAATCAACGCCTAGAAAGTTCAGGAGCCCAAAAATGCTTACCCAACTAACTTGCTACATAAAATGGAAAGGGAAATGTATTGATTATGTTCTGTTCGGAAAAAAGTAGAGAAGTGTGGACAAAACTAGTGAAACAGCTGATACAACACAAGCAAGAGGATGCTAACGCAGATCTACTGCTGCACTCCTTCGAACACAGCTGCTGCCAGCATAGCTCCCAGGCAACCCCACCAGCCTATGCAGTTGTTTAGCTTGGCCATTTCTCTGGCTTACCTGCTTGTAATTAGGCATTTTTTGTGGATATCACATTTCCATGTCACTGTTTTTTTTGTGTTTTTTTTTTTTTAATATGTTCCAAATGATTTAATGAGGCTGCACTTTTTCCTTCAGAAAAATAGCCCATGGCAGGCCTCACTGTTGCCAATACTATGACAAGAAACCCTCAGCTCTTGTAAGTGGTGATGTGACATCCAGCAGGAATGCTGCTCTTTTCCTAAATGGCTATCTACTACTCATGAACAATTAAACAGCGAGAATGGCGTACATAATCCTTCAAATTGCAACAGTACTTTCAGAATAAAAATATATGGAGCACAACCACACTGCTTCAAATTAGTAAACTTGTAAACTTACATATTTACTTTACAGAACCTGTTATTTAATATAATGTGCACTTGGCAAATACTGTTAAGAGTTACACTTCTGTATCATTGGAAGAAATAGCTAACGTGTATCATTCATATACTGAAAATGTATTTAAACCTGTAATTTTCAAACCTTTGAAAACTTGGTAAACACAAAATCAATCCTAAATATGTACATACATAATCCTTAGTGAATTTTGTAGCCAAATTAATTACATACTGTAATGGATGGTTGCTAAAGGAACAATATACAGTTCGTATATTCAGATACAAGCAATTACATTGGCATTGTAAATCAAATAATCTAAAAAAAGTTAAATTAAATCTTACATCCCATTCTTCCTTTATATGAATTTTCAACATTAATATTGAGTTTTCATGTCTATGTTTTAAGAAGGAATTTAATGAGGAATATTACCTATGAGTAGCTGTTGATGTTGCGTTTCCATCAAAATATGTTTCAGCAACGGAAGTCCAAATATATTAATTTTTCCTATGGTATTTTAAGAATAAATAGGAGGCATTAGTTTTGGAATCTGTGTATAATGAAATTTTTTCTCATTTTGCTTTTCTCTGTGTTTTCATGGCCCGCTGCAAACTCTCCCAGTTTATTAATATATTGAGTGATAGCACTACTTACTTTGCTTCACACCTTGAATCTTACATGAGATCAATCGTACTGGAAACTGAAGTCAGCCTCGCGTTTTCTAAAAGATTAATAAACTTTCACTTAGCTGTCAAAGTTAGTCCTAGTTTCAGTTTCCTATTGCCAACCCTGTCTGTCAATTATCTAAATATTATAATTACTTGTTCTGTTAATAACAGCCTACAGGCTCAGAGCAGTGGACTATATACTCCAGTATGCAATACTGTTGCTTTCTAAATTAGAAAGCAATCCTATGATCTGCACGAAATTAAATTTACTTTTAATGAAATATTAACCAAAATCTTTCATTAGGGATCTCATATATTGAATACTCTATTTTCTCTAGCATTTCCAGTATGCTTGCATTTATCTTTGTCCTACAGAAGAAAGATTGCTAAATTGCCATTATCTGACTGTGTCACCCCAAATGCTGGCTATCTTCTTTCTACATTATTCAAGCAAAAAATAGAGTTCTTTCCTCAGCTCTTTTCATAATTTTGCACCTTGCTACTTTAGCTATCTTCCTCTTCTAGTTCCCAAATCAGATCTGCTATGAGCTTCTGCTCCCCTCTTCACTTTTAAACTATGTATAATTTCTTGGTACACCCCGTCAGCTGCATGCAATTGGTTACCTTCTCTTCCTCTGAGTTCCTCTCCAGTATAGCTAACATAAGAACACTGAAATATAGGTGATGTCTTATTCTTCTTCCTTTTATTTCTTGACTGTAAACATAAGGATTTATTGCAACTTGCCAAACACATTTTAGGTACCACGGTAAAACAAAATGATTCATTGATTCAGCAAGCACTTACAGCAAAATGATTCTTCAGAGCATTTTCAAATGGTGGTCTTTCCTTCAGGGTAAACACATATGAGGAAGAGCACTGGAAAAAAAAAAAAAAAAGAGAAAAGAAAAACAACCAGAAAATAGTGTGCATTGTATGTGCACACACATACTCAGACACTTCACGCTTAGAACAGCACAGACAATGAGACATCCTCAGATGACAGGCTACTGAAGAATGCTGCTGCATGATAACAGCCTCTGATTCCTATTTCTCTGAGATAAGAATCAGTAAACTATTTAGAGCATTTTCAAAGAGATGCATTTTCAGGGAGATGTTCAACAGGATTCCTGGTGCTGCAGGACCTTTGCAATGTGGGTAGAACTTATTTACTGAGCTACTCATAACTTCTTTTCAGTAATCAGCTTTCTAATATGAAAATATGTGAACTACAGAAGCAAAATATGAAGCAGAGTGATTAATGACTCATGCTTTAAAATCTAGGCTCTTGTTTCTTCAGCAGGGTTTGACCTACGTTTGTGTTTTTGTTACCTTAGGTTAGCAATAGCACTTACTATCACCGCTGCTAATCATTTCTACATGGAGTAAAGCAGAGTACACTGCAAGGGGAGATATCAAAGGCAGTGAGGAAGAGGGCATATAAATTGAAGGCTATACATCCAGAATGCAAGAACAGTAAAGTGATGTACAATTACTTAACCACAAGGTTAAGTAGTCACTAATATTTGCTAAATTATTACCCTTTCCTCACAGCGTCCCATCCTCTAGGCAATCCCATAATAGAGCTGCAAAACAGAATTTGACAGTCCACTTAGCTTGCTAAATTTCTCAGTCCACACTCTCTGCAATAGCCAGCAGCTGAATTTCTGTTTCTGCTGGAGCTGGGCTTGGCCTCCTTCACACAGAGGAGCGGAGCCATGTTCCAGCCTGCAGCCAGCCTGTGGCAGCACAAGGCAAAAACCAAGCAGCCTGTTCGGATTGAGAACTGACAGGGTTTGGGTCCTATTTCCTGAAATGCATTCCCTTTCAGTGAATGAGACTCCAGCACCTTGGAAACATTTAAAACACAGAGTCTTATTTTGCAAAGAGTAGAATAAACGAGAGTGGCTGTTTTCATGACTATCAGAAAAGACCAAGTGAACTCGGATCAAAAACTCCTCAACTCTCAAACCTGATTTTGCATGTGCAGGAATGCAAGCTACATGAAAATGTTTAACTCAAAGCTTATTCTTTCAAAATTCAGATACGTAACCTCAGAACTGCTAATAAGTAGTTCATCCATCATAAAAAGGGTTATTAGTATTGTAGTAACAGATGTTATTCAAGTAAAAAAAAACGTTCCACTTATAATGCTTATTTGTCACCAAAGGTTAAGGTTGTTTCAAAGTGTAGGTGTCAATTTGGGCACTGGAACAGGCTGCCCAGAGAAATGGTGGAGTCACCATCTATGGAGGTGTACAACAACCATGGAGATGTGGTATTTAAGGGCAAGTATTAGTGGGTGATATTGGTGGTAGGTCGCTGGTTGGACTAGATGATCATAGAATTGTTTGGAAGGGACCTTTAAAATCATCTAGTTCCAACCTCCCTACTATAGGCAGGGAGGCCTCCCTCTAGATCAGGTTGCTCAAATAACTTAGAGGTCTTTTCTAACTTTGGCGATTCTATGATTCCTTCAGCCTTTTGTTAGAGCACAAGGATTTCTGGTGGAAAGTCCTCAGAGCAGAAACTTGTCTGATGGAGCTTCATACAGTGACTAAGGAAAACAGACTGTGGATGCTTTTTATTTTTTAATTCAGTTTTGGTTACAGTATAAGATTGTCTGATATATATCCAATTATATGTTGACCCTTCTCCAGTCTGTAACGTACTTGATGAGCAACTGATGGAGCTGAAGGTGTCCCTGTTCAGTGCAGGGGAGTTGGGCTAGATGACCTCTAGTGACCCCTTCCAACCTAAACGATTCTATGATGTCAGTAACAGCAAGTTGCTCAGCTGTTGTATTTCAGCCACATTAGAAGACTTGAGTTCATACTTTCTAATTTTTAAAGTAGATTACAGCTGCTATATTGTTAAGACCTTACAATAATATCTGAAAAATAAATGGTATTATTAATAGGATGCTTTTGGCCTGTGAGTATTAGATATTGTTGTTTGTGATTTGCACTTAAAGAGGGATTTTAATCAAGTTTACCATTCTCAAAAAGTCTGTTTTGCATTTAAATAAGCATCCTTAAAAATTGATCTGTTTTGCTCAATTATACAGTGGCTTATTCTGAAGACGAGGAGTAATTTATAATGTAGACTGTGAGCAAGGAAGATGTATTGCATTGTTCTTAATCTGATCAAATTTCTGCTGATTTTTGATGACAATATCTGTTTATCATAATTATTATGAGTTGTCTGGGTTAATAAAACTTGAAAAACTATATGTGAATTAAGCCAGTATGGAATGTTAAACTTATTATTTATTTAAGGCTATCTGATACCAGCTCTCCTTCATGGGTCTGTGAAGCCATTTATTTCAGAATTTCTTCTTGTACCACCACCATTAAGTAGTTCAAATGTACAAAAATCTAATTTTTAGGAATGTATAACTTCATATTATGAACTCCCTCAGATGAAAATATCCTAAAATATATTCTAATATATCAAATTGTATTTGATAGAAAAAATTCATTTTCACTGAAAACTACTTGGTCTTCATTTGCATTATGCTGTAACTTTAATGAAATAGCCTCTTTGCCTTAGAGCTCACCTGTAGATAACTGATTTACTGTATAAAGGAATAGTTTGTTCATATAGAGTTATAATTATCTTCTACATTATAAGATGTATTTACAACTATTTTCTGTACTGGTTCCATACTACACCATCCTTTTTTAAGAGGCTCTTGCCACTGAAATTGCGTTCTGTAGGAAATTATTTTTCAAAACAAACAAAAAAAGGAAAAAAAAAAGGAATTTAAGCACTCACCTTTTAAGATTGCACCTAGGGTCTTTGGAGAACCAAAACAAAAGTCAACAGTTGTGCCTCTCTTTGACACAGAACCTTATTCATTTACCTTAGAAGTAAAAATGTAGGCAGCAAGCCAGGTTTCAATCAAGAGTCACATCAATGCTCCTCCAAAGGAACAACAGATCCTCAAAAAAGTATTGCTCAGTAATAAAGTGGAGAGAAAATACACTTCACATTCCAGCAGAAACAATGAAACTTTGTAAAACAAATGAATTTGCAAAAGAAAATTGGAACAAATTGGTTCATAGAAGGTTGAAAATACTGTTCAATCAGCAGTTCTCTTTGGACATGGTATTCTCCCTTATCAGGTTGATGTTCTGCTTCCATCATTAGTGAGGCTAAGAAGCTTGGGAAGCCCATATGTGTACATTTGTGATTTATTTTGTGATCATTGTCATGTCACTCTTCAGTTCCACATCCAGTACTGTCATCATTAAAAGTATGGGCATGAGTTTCCAGGCTAAGGCATGGGAGCTTTCTGATAACAGGCACAAGATAAGTGCAACACAGTACTTTTGCCACAAGAACAACTTTGGAGTTAGAGAACTGAGGAGATAAAAATAGTGTTAAGCTGATAGTAAAGTCAATAAACTATATAATGACAAGAGTTAGTGTTGTTCTGTTTTACAGTTCAATATAATGTAAGCTTTTGTTGCTTAAAGAAGGGCTTTACTGATGTTTACAGATAGACTTTACAGCTTACTTGTCACCAGGAGAGCTGGGATGTGTCTGTCTCAGCTTCAGCCCTGGGATGCCTGCACCACACTCAGTCTATATTCAAGCCAAGCAGAATAAAAAATTTAATCTGAAATTCCTGTATCAGAGCAACTTGTTAAGATAATTGTCTTGCAATGATTGATCTGGTCGTGTCAAGATAATAAGGTTTTTACGGTCCTGAGGAGGATTTAATCTAATTTTTGGAGGGATTCTGATCTCACTGTTGCTGCTTTATCACTTTTAATCTCCACACTTTTATTTGAATTTGCTCTGCAAAATTCAATATACATTTAGTTGACAGCTGAAGACACAGAATAGTCTTTTTATACCAAGTTTTCCTGTGTTGAAACTGTGTTTTAAATCTTGTTATCATTACTCAGAACAAATCCAATTACAGAGTCGCTTAGCTACTTTAGGCAGACAATACTCAGTACAATTTCTCCAACATAATAAAAGTACCTCTTAAAGAAAAAGTAGTGATTTTGAATAGAAGAAGGCTGCTAACAGTGTCCTTAATTATTTGGTTGAGGATTATTTGTGATTTAAAGAAAGGGCGCCTAGGACTGTGTTACCCTTATATAGAAGCTATACATAGTTTTATTGCTTGGCTTCTAACTACATGAGGAAAATGTCAAATTGTGTGAATTACAAAATAAATTTGTTCAGTATCATTCTCCACAAGTTTTAGTTTTAATAATAACTTTCTTCTTTTCCCCATAAGAAGGACAACTAGCACAAATCCGCTTAACAGCAAAACTCATGAGCTTTTGGTTGGGGCTACACCGACCGCAGTGCTCCAGGCACCAAAATAAGGAGAGGGCTATGCAGCCCACATGTGTCTGCTTCCCCAGAAACAGGGAAAAGGACTTCTGTCCTGCTTCTGGGACTGCACTGTTTGTTGTATATTCTCTTTGGCTCTATCCCCTTTGATTATTTTTAGTTCTTAATCTTATTACTTCACACTTCTGTACAACTGAGCTGAATAAGCTACTTATCCAGCCTCTAAGCTGAATCTATCCAGATCGTTTTGAATTTATTCGCTCTGTTCCTCCGTATTTACTTTATCCTCCTTTACCAATTCTATGTCATTCACAAATTTAGGTCAGTAAATTAGAAAGTAAACAAAAACGGCCCTAATGCTTTGCTTTCTGGCATTCCTTTTAACTCCTTCCTGAACTATTTTTGTATTTATAAGATTTGCTTCTTCAAGAAAAGTACTTCTTAGGGATTTCATATGCCTTTTCCTGTAAGGGAATGCTTGATGTACTTGCACACCAAACAGTTCCAAAATCTCTGTTAAAAGAAGCACTAGGTTGCTCTCCTTTTCACCACCTGACTATGCACAGCCATTCTCCAGAAGCCAGCCAGAAGAAGGCAGTCACTGGAGCAGCACCTTAAGCCAGGCTCTGACATGGGTCTCTTTTTGGTCTAGACAAATCACTTGACCTCCTAGGAGATGAGTTCAGCATTTTAAGAATTATTTCTGCTAAGCAGACATGGTTCACATGTCACACAGAAGCACAGTCTCTGTTGTCTTCATCCTTGGAATACATTTGTTAACTTTTTTTTGTCTCCTGCTTCCTCAATTCTTTTTCAGTTTTTGGTCATCAACATCTCCTGGCTTGCTGCTGCTTAAATAAAACATTCTCCCCTAGGTGATGCACAGTGAGTCAGGGAAAGGATGCTGTCACTTGACTCACTGCGACACGTTTCAGTTCCATCTCTGTGATTTTTCTCTGGTACTTCCAAAAATGCAAACTAAGTCCTGTAAATATAGTGCACCTCTCAAAATACATCAAAACACTTGTTTTAAACTAGCATCAGTTTTTGTTTTACACCTCAGAATGGTCTCTTCTCTATACCAATGTTCTCAATTCTGCTTTCTAACATAGGAGTCAGCACTGAATGCAATAATATGCCTTTTTTCATGAGCTGATATCTGTAAAGGATCAGACATGCACTTTCCACAAATAATTTTTTTAGCCTTCCCCCTCCATTTGGTGTACTCTGCTGAACACCTGAGTCACAATCACCAATTAGCAGCACTCTGCTGCCATGTGACGTCTTCCCATATGCTCAATTACCTCACCAGCCAATTTTCTTCCTTATTTTATTTTTTTAGTTCTGACTCCTTGCAAGAGATCCCTGTACTTTACATAACCTGAATCATCCCAGCCTTAGTGATTCCCTGTAATCTGTAGTCTGTTTTTAAGAACAAACCATGCACTGGGCCACACAGCCTTTTCAGCACAGAAACTTCCAATCAGCCAACACATACTGGCTTATTTATGAGCTTTCCTGTGCACCTGCATGCCAGACCAGCAAGATGGAAGGAGTGTTCTAATAAGGATTATCCTTGCCACCAAAGTTTGGTCTTAAGGGAGTCTGCTTAATCTTCATTTGTTATTTCTGGTGAGGAGCAGTGTGACACGTGGGTGACTCACACCCAGCTGCATTCCCACCATGTTCTGGCAGTGCTGCAGGAGGATGCTGCCTGCACCAGAAAGTGCAGCCAGCACTCCTGTCCCTTCTTTCTTTCTCTCCTTCTTCCTTTCTTTTTTAACAGCCCAGCAGGGAAGCCCAGATAGCTGCTGCCCAGTGGAGTACACAGTAGGCATCCTGCTCCCTTTGGCTCCTACTACCTGTAGGAGTCCAAGCATTTCACTGTTCAAATAACTCCAGATATCCATTATCGATTGTAATAGAGAAAATGGGACATCTTAAAAGCCATTACATATAAACCCATGTTGCATGCACTTATTCAGAGTGCAGGACTAAAGTTATCAGGGCTGCAAACAGGAGCAGTCTGACTGTCCAACAAGGTAGATAATTAACTGCAACTTGGCAGAGTTCCCTATTTATTGTATTTTCATGTGTTTAATCCCCGGGTTATCAGTAAAACATGATCCAGTGGCAGCACAGGCTACACATTAATGTAGGTATTAGCAGGAGCCTGCCTCCTTGCTTCCAGTTTTCTCTATTATAGTAACACCCTGCCTCTGCCTTTTGTTGTACAGAGGTCATCTGGAGATTTATTCTGGAGTGCTGTTACTTCTAGGTGGTGGGAGCTGTCAGAGTTGAAAATGCAATGATCCCAGCATACCTTAATGCTCCATGCTAAAATGCTTAATAATAATGTGTAGATCTCTTCAAAAGTAAAGCCTCCTATTTACTTCCATGGAAACTACAACAGAGACAAAGAGCACAATAATACTGTTTGGTAGAGCAAATTTTCAGCTACAAAACTCCTTCTCAACATTAGCTCTGCATTTTTGCCAGTGACGAACAAAAGCCTGTATGCTGTGCTCGTAAAAATCTGCACCAGTTGCTGCCACCACTGCCGAAACGCATCCCTCACTGCCTCATTGTACTCACATTCACTGTTTGGTCTCCTTAAACATTCAGTAAATGAATGGTGAACCCTCCACTGCAAGGCTCCAGATTGCTTTGTGCAGAGTGCCTGGGGGATCGCAGATTTTTCTTGCCACACTTAAAATCCACATTCCTTTCCTTTCCTTAATGAATCATCTCTCATTACCTCATGTTCAAGGGCCTGGTTTCTCTCCATAAGCAGCTCCATCAATTTTAAGTGAAATTCGGAGCTGAGGGGGGGCTCTCCTCTCAAAACAGCTGGGGTGAAGGTGGGATAGCGTTTATCTTAAAGAAAGAGACAGTATTTGGGTATATAAAGAAGTAAGATGTGGACTTGTGATACTAAAAAGTTACAGAGGCAGTTGTCACAGCAAATCTGGAGAAATGCTTTTGGTGCAAATGCATTTCCAGATAACTAGTGATAGGACAAGAGGTAATGGCCTTAAGTTGCATCAGGGGAGGTTCGGGTTGGATATTAGGAGAAATTTCTTCTATGAAAGAGTGTTGAGGTATAGGCACAACCTGCCCCGGGAGGTGGTAGAGTCACTGTTCCTGAAGATGTCCAAGGAAAGGGTAGATGAGATACTGAGGCATATGGCTTAGCGGTCATGGTGGTGACAGGTTGATGGTTGGACTAAATTATCTTAGTGGTCTTTTCCAACCTTTATGATTCTATGATCCCTTACCTTTGTCTCCCCTGCAGCCTGAGCTCTTGAAACAGCCATCCTTCACCAGATGAGCGTGGGTCCATCTATGCAGAGCCCATGCCCCATGGGACATTCCCAGCAGCACCCAAAGGATGCTTCGTGCCTCCTGTGCCTGCTCTCATGTATTGAGCAAAATGGCAGCAGACTAGTGCGTCAGCCTTGGAAACATCGCTTCTGGGCATAGCGCTGGGTGCAGGAAATCCATCTGAAACTAAGAGATTAGATAGAGAAAAAAGGGACAAAATAAATACATTATTGGTGAGCTGTAAGTACACTGTGGCATTTCTAGCTGTACCATGTTCATAGAAGTGGGTTTGCCTTTATGCAGCTTAATTCTTCTGCTAAATGTGATTTCTCTTGATTAAAAATGAGTTTAAAAGTTTGAAACTCAAATCAACCCAGAGAAATGAACTTTCTGCTTGAGCTATATTGTGTAAAAGTCTCTTTTTTTATTTCTTAAATGGCATTTTCAGTATTAATGTGCAAATTTTTGTGAAGTTTTTTGAAATCTTTTTACAGATTTTTTTGAAATCTTTTTACAGATTATTTTCTCAAATTAATTTCATTTATCAATAATCCTTAAAAAAATGTAGCTAAAAGGCATGACAGCTATATTTTGTATTTTAAAATGAAAACAACTTCCACAAGGAAGTCAGTAGCTCTATAACGTAATAGACTCATCAGAAGAAACTTCTACAGATATTAGGATACCTCTCACTGAGAAACCAGCTATTTCACATAGTTCATTTTCATCATATATTTTAATATACTATTGATCACTGTGAACGAACTAATATGCTGGCCAAAACCAAATAGATTTCAAAAGAAAGATCCAGGACTGGCAGTAATTGAATGATGAACAGCTTGCAATATTAGAGGACAAATAGCAGATATGAACTTGCTACACCAAAGAAACAGCACCAGAGATGAGAGGCAAGCATTGTGCACTTCTGAAAGCAAGAATATTTTGTCACACTGTCATCAGATAAAATTTCTGATGTATAGTTAAATAACCTTTACTTTCATCCCTCCAGTGTAAAAGATGAAAATCTTTTAAGAGCGAGAGTCCCAAAGAAATGTAAATACAGTGTATTCACTACTGACATTTCAAAAGATTTTGCCCCACCAGTGGAGACAGCTATTCTCTATTATCAGGTTTCCTGTCAGTCATGTTGATTAAAGTTGATAAATACTGCAAGCCACTTGGGGTAGGCTAAAGGACACAAAAGAAAAATGTAACTTATTTGAAAAGGAACATATTTCCTGGGAAACGAAAAGCAGGCCATATTTGCCTGCACCTCACTACTTTAAAAGAAAAGCAAATTCCATTATTTAAAAAAATAATAATTTTCCTAGAATGATTACATATTTATATACTGTAATTAATGTAATAATTCTTTTCATGAACAAAGCAGCGTGATGTTGAAAAGTTAGCTCAGTTTCAGTGCATGCACCGCCATTATCATGTTTATCGAACTTGGGCAATAAATGACATTTCTCTGGACCAGTTGCTGAAGTTTGAGGTCCAGCGATATCCCCGAGGGAAAATGAGTCTGAGTGCATCTGGAATACTGGGATGATTTTTCACAAGACTGAGGTCAGTCCAGAAAACAAACTACGTTTAAAAGTATTCTATTTTTTTTTCTATGAATATTTAATATTTATATTAATTGCCACTGCTTATGCATTATTTTCCAATCTTCCAGGAGTCTTCAGCAGAAGTGGCCTGATTCAGAATTAATATTAGAAAAGCATTTCTTGCTTGCTTGCCATAAAGGCAAGTAAAAGTAGCAACACTCTGACAGGATGTGGCCCGTTGTACAAAAGTGACCTACTACCTCTAGGAAGGAAAATTTATAAAAAAGTACAACTAAGTAAAAAAATGTTGTGCCCAAAATATTGGGAAAAGCTGGAAGAAAAGCAAAGTCTGAATCCACAAGTACTTCAAGCTATGATCTTGCATCAGACTTACAGCAGAGATACTTACAGCAAAGCAGAAGAGAATGTGAATGTCCAGAAGCAACAATGATAAAACCACAAAATATATTCCATGGAAACTATTTTCCCTGCAATGGTGATTTTTCCAGAAGAATAGTTTTATAACTTGACCAAATATTGTATCTATATGAGTAGAAAAGATGGTAGAATCCAAGTTTGACTACTTAGAGAAAGATAACACTTGAGAGAAAGCTGAAATTCACTGTATGAAAGACGGAATGAAACTCCTGGTAATTGAATTTAATTTTCTATTTAAGAAAAAATCTTATGTTTAAAATAAATGATTAATGAAATTCATTATGTGGCTATAAAAGTATTTGATGACCGACACATTTTTGGCTAATAGCATGAACTCAACTGCCAGCAGAATATATTCTTTTAAACTCTTAGGGATTTTTAAATGGCCTGCAGGGCTTTAAAAACCTAAAATGATGTGGGTTTGGAAATTCTGAACTAAACCCAGTTTGCAGCGGTATTTTAAGATCATCATATATGCATTTACCTTTCTGAGCATATTGTTTGGATATATATATTTTCTACAGCAGCTGGAATAGTTGAAAATTTAATGCAATAAAACTACATTAAATTTCTGACAAATTGTAAAAGAAAGAAATCCAGGCCCACTCCCATGCTTCTTTGGGGTAAAGCTGAAGTTGTTTTTTTATAATCAGATTCTTCTTGAAGTGCACAGGGTGCCCAAATGAATGCGTATATTTAAGAATCTCTCTGTCTGCCGCTGCAGAAATCTAGCTGAGATAATGAATATACCTTCTACAGCAATTTTAATACAGCTACCTTGGGTCTCCTTATTTGTTCAGATACTTATCCATCATAAAATCACACTCCATAGAATCAGATTACAAACCCTGACGAGAATTCTACACATGTGGCAAACTACGCCATTATAATTAATTCAGTCAGAAAACCATTATATGTTAACAGAGAAGAAGACTCTTAAATTCTGGCATTTTCCTTAGGCTTTGAAGAATTCTCAATAAAGAAATGTTCTATGATGCAGCAATATGAAAATAGTCAATATCCTATTTTGCACTGACTTGTCTTTATTCCTGTTTTAAAGTAATGGCGTGTGTTTTTAATACAGTAGTCTATGGTTTTTATAGTTTTCATATCACAATTTAGTCTACTGGGTGCAAAGAGAAACATCTGATGACTATCATGACCTAGAAATGATGGTACCCCTCTTAGAGGTTTTAGATGAAGCAAAGGGGATGACCCTATTACTCATTATATCAATAGATACCATAGCAGGAAAAGAATTTCTGCAACCTAGATTATCACTTTTAAAATACTAACTAATGGGAACTATATTAGCAAGAAATTATTTGCCCAGGATCTATTATACTAGCTCGTTTATAGCAGAACCTGGTAGTTTGCACAAGTCTTGACCCTTTACTGTTTGTTCAGAAATTCATTTTGTGATAAAAATGCATAGAATTTTTTTTTTATACTAAATTATAAGGCAGAAAAGAGAAAAGTTCAGTGGTGTAAGCTACTAGTCTACCAAAATCGCTTAAACCATTCATATCATAGAAGTAATATGAAGAGCACCTTGAGCGTTCAGAAGCAATTACAACAGTGATAACTGCAGATGAAATGAAGCAAAATGTGAAAAATTTATCTTCATGTACACTTTTCTACATAACAGAATGGCCTCCATTTATCTTACTTCTTTTTCATTAGACTGATTAGTTAACTGGCTTCAGAAGCAAACTATGAATGAGCTGACAAATTGTTCCCTTTGACTTTTGCACAGTCCAAGAGTAAATATCAGATTTAACATTTAATCATTTACAATAGCTGATCTGACTACAAGTTAAGATGCGAATATGCTAACCCAAATGTGTTGTCAGAACATACATGAGAATTTTGCCCTAACATATGGATTCTTTAAATGCACTAAAAGGATAAACAAGTAGCAGCACCTTAATTTTACCATATTTACGACTCTACTGAATTCATACATAGGAAAAGACAGGAATCTACTCAATCAACATGAGAAAAAAGACTTACTGGAGAAAATAATTAAAAAAAGGACTAACAGTGCAGGACATACCTGATGTGACAATAGAAATAGAACGGTTGTGTATTATTCAGCCTTCCCCCCCAGTTAACTACAATCACTAACAGATTTTCTCAATACCTGATTTCATTTGCCCTCATCTTAAGAATTACTTGCCTTCATTTTAAGAACAATCTCTGTGAGGACTCCAGGTGGAAGTCTACTAGTCTTATCTCTGGACACAAGAGATAAAACAAATCCTTATTATGTCAGTGGAAAAATAAATGTCATTTCCTCATGCTGAGACCTGGCAAGCAGTGGCTGTGTCATTTAACACAAGAATCATTAGAAAGAAATCACAAGGTTTTGACTCAGCTTGGTTTTAGGGATGTGCATACTTCATGACTGCTTTAATGGTAGTCTAATTTCTGTGTGACTAATTTTGAGGCATCTGGAAAGACCTCACCAGGTGGACTTCTTAGCTCTTTGAAATTTGGAGTTTTCACAGATTGTCTCAAATGCAAATACAAAGACATTAAAAATCCTTCCTGTCTTAAGATGATTTTTTCCATCTGTATTATGTTATATATAACAACAGGCTGTCATATTTCCTTTAGTTTTTTGTATGTGCTTCAGACATGCAGAACTGTGCTTTTTATTATATATTTAAACATTTTTAGACACCTTTTGACCACAATTTTCAACCTTCTCTTTGGCCAACTGAGCCACAGAGATGAATGCCCCCCACATGCAGCCTTTGGC
Organism: Pavo muticus; assembly: GCA_016647715.1. Lineage (NCBI taxonomy): Eukaryota > Metazoa > Chordata > Aves > Galliformes > Phasianidae > Pavo > Pavo muticus. The sequence goes on along the minus strand of JACDJE010000035.1, from coordinate 2,049,254 downwards.
AGATATGAACCCTTTGGTTTGGCATTGTCTTATAATTTCAGTAGCCTTTCTAACACACCCTATTTGCATTTGGCAGAATCTCATGATAGATTTTATTAGCATATGCGCTGTATGTCTAGGTACTTGTGATCTCATTCTTCATTTAGCAATCATAGCATCTGAACTACCAAGGAGTTAAGCCTTCTAAGACTCTTTTCTTGGCTTGCTAAGAATCTTTTAAAAAAGGTTTCGGTTGCAACCCTATTCCTTCAATCCCTCATGCATTGTCAAAAGAGCTATTAAAAATCTGTTACAGTTATAGAAATCTACAGGTTATACTGGAATGCTCTAGAGCTCTGCCTTGAATTTAACTTACAAAAGATGCGTTCCAGTCTGATTGCTTCAGTCTGTGGTTTTCTGTATCATAAACTGAAAATTCTGTTTCTGTTTTCAGCATTATAATCTTAACTCCCCCATGAACAATGGAAACTAGGCTGACTAAACAGATACTTTCCAGGCCTGTTTTCATTTCCTTTCACTGCATTGTGCTTGTCCAACATCTTCTATTTCTGATCTCCTGCTATTTTAATTCCCTTACCTCAAATTCCTTTTCCTGACTTTTTTACTGTCTATAATCTGATATTAAAAAAAAAACAACAACAAAAAACAAACCCAACCTCACAACCTCTTGTATGGTCTGACTCTTAATATAAGTGTACAATTCTCTCCTCTGCTGCTCAGAGAGAAACACGTGAAGGCTGGAGGCTGCCTGGCCAGCATGAGGAGAGGAGGCAGACACAGTTCAGCTCATATTCCTGCAGGTGAACTCTGGAAAAACATTTCATACCCTTCTAACTTTGCACACATGTCCTGAAGATCTTGTTCATAAACCTTTTGAGAACTCTTTTTTTTTTTTTTTTTTTTTTTTT